>OVAV01001580.1:0-12953 GCA_900406375.1 Iberis amara
AAAATATAACACCGCGTGTAACGCAGGTGAAATCCTAGTATATATTTATTTAAAACATCGATATCTATAAGATATTTTGTGATGTTTTATTGGGAAATTAAATATTTTTATGCTTTTGTTAATATTTTTACGGAGATTTAAAGTTCCTCTAACATTTTATTTCATCTTGCAAGAGTTTTATTCATTATTCACATAAATTCTTCATGATTTATTCACAGTCATCGTTCACAATTTATATTTTTGGATTATTCACATGCACCTACACATGTTGTTATTGATCATCATACATGTACAATGTTATACAGATTGTGGCTTTGAACAATTATCTTCTTTATTATAATTGAGGAACTTAAGGATCAAATAGGACAATGAAAAACATGAAAGCATCGTAGGCAAAAATATACATAAGGCAATCTAGTTTGGAGTCACTGACCATTACTAAAGGTTGATTCAAATTTAAAATTAAAGATGCATTGTGACTTTGATTGGCACTTATCCAATGACAAGATGATCTCTTATCGTATTTGTTGTCTTATTCGGTGTGTCTTTTATTTTCTGGAAAACCAAGAAAAATATATGGTTTCTCATTCATCCACAGAGAACGAATATCATTTTATGGCAACTATTCTTCGTGAAATTAAATGATTACGACATCTTACCAAAATTGGGTATTTAACAATCCGCGTCAACTCATTTGTTTGTGACAGTAAGGTTGTCATTCATATTACCGCTAGTCTAGTGTTTCACAAACGAACCAAGTATATCGAATTTGATTGTCATTTGTTGCGTAATGCAGTTACCAATGACATTATCTTTATGCATCACATTCGCACGAACGACCAACCAACATACATCCTGACAAAAACCCTTGATCGTGTTCCATTTGAAGTTATATATCCAAGTTGGATGTTGAGAATTTCCAAACTCCAGCGTGATGGAAAATATTAGGAGATATCTACATATGTTGTAAATATTAAATTTCTATTAAATAGGAGATTTATGAACATCTTGTGATAGACTTGAATTGAATAGCTTTGGTGTATAAATAATTTATGTATGATTCAATAAAAATTCAACATTTTTGATATCCAATTCACTTGGTTTGTATTAAACGGATAGGATTAAAATGTGCATGATCAAAATAGATAGGGTTAACCCATTTTAACATCCCTACAATGGATCTACTTTCTTTCCTATTCAAAAACCAGCCATTTGTCTCTATATTTTCATATCGAGATTTTTTTGCATATGAAAAGATTATCAAAGAGGCTTCTACTTCTCAAACTAGCATGGCGTACTCCTCCTATTCGAACTAGAGTTTGAACCAAAACATTTTATTAAAAAGATAGATGGGGTGATTTATGTGAAATCCAATATGTAGATTCAACTTTATATTTATACGTGGGATTTGGACGGTCCAGATCGAGAAGAGTAGTAAACAAGAATATCGATAAAAACGATTCGAAAGAAAAAGAAAAATTTCAAGTTCCTCAAGAAAGAATTACAAGATCCGAAGGATATGGAAGAACTTAGCCAAAATAAATCTTTTGTTTAACGTGCTAGGTTTGATGATAATATGATTTTTATAGTGGTTTGCATCACCATTCAGGCTTAGACTCACTCAATTAAGTTGCATACAATTAATATATTTGTAAAACGAGGACGTATATAAGAGTGATTTAGTTGAATCTTCCTTCCTGGCCTCCATTCCTTGGTCATGTTGCATGCCTCATAGAATAATTTACACCAACTAAGTGGCAGAGGAAGGTTGATGGAAACAACAATACATGGGAGACAAACAAGCCCTTATATTTTATACTAATGTTATTATCCAGAGCATCTCCATCCATAGATACCCTTATGAGTATCTAAAGATTTTTCTAATAATATTTTTACCCATTTAGATACTCTAATCTTATTTAATAAAATTTGTCATTTATTGGTAGAACCCCTATTGGGTTCTTAAAAAAAATTAATTGTAAACATAAAACATTATATTATACATATTGGAAATAACAAAAATTGAACAATAAACACAAGATTACCTTAAGCTCTTTTACCTTAAGATTAACAATAAACTCAAAAATTGAACAATAATTCCTATCCGAGGTCGCCACACTGCAGCATAAACAGATTGCAAAATTGCCTTAAGCTTTAGAAAATGAATCATTTGTCCATATCAGCACCAAAAACTTGATGCAACTTTGTTGACAGTAAACACAAGATCACCTTAAGCTTTAGAAAACCAAACATAGATTTGTCCCTCTATGAGATTTTGGTCTATAATAATTTGCCTTTGCGGGGATTACATTGGAGGCTTGCCAGCACTTAGAAGCTGTCCGATCATTCCATTAACCTGAAAACGAACGATTACATGAAGAAAACATAAGTATTGGTTTCGAAAATTGATGAGAAAATTTTTAGTAAGAAGAAATTGTTACCTGCCAGTACTTGGAAACACAACGGTCAATGCAGCTATTCTCACCCATGTTTAACTCAGCTTCCTTGTACCTATGGAATCAGATTTGACAATCACAAAATGGAATCAGCTTCCTTCTCAGAGGGCTCATCCCTTATTTCCATCAACTCCACAAATCCTTGAACGTTTTCATAGTTTAATGACATTGCTTGTTTCTCTCCAGCCTCTAATTCAGGCTTCTTGACACACTCTGGTGTTGTGAGGTGGGAAATTCAGGGTTCGATGAAACCTGCAGAAAATGATTGATTCTGTGAACAAACAAGAGCTTGAGAATCTTGTTCAACCTGTTTAGTAGAAGCAGTACAAAACATCGGTTAACTGTTCTTTCAGCAGCTGCCATTTATTTCACCATAACGCTGAGAGCCTAAACAAAAAAAAGAAATTAAGCAGATGTAGCAAATCATTTGATTCTACTTATATAAGCAAAAATGAAACACTTTCAAGGAAGAATCTTTCTAATGGCCATCTATAAAAGAAAGAGAAGATAGATCCATCACCAAAAAGCTTACCAAGAAGAGAATCTGATGTTTTGCTTTAAGAGAAATCGAAGAATTAGTTGTTCATAAGCAAACAAATCAGAGCCAGATTCTAGTCAAATAGAGCAAACTCTTTTCCTGACTTCTTTACAACCAATATCAAATTCCAGAATTTTTAATTATTAAAGAACACCCACAAATTTTCAAATTCATCAACTAGAAGGCGATATATCTCCGAGAAACAACAACAACAATTTGCAGAAGAAAGAAAAATTGACCAGAAGGAGAGATAAACAACATAATCACCGGAGAAAAATAAAAAAATGTTGATGAGTCTCGTGTTAAAAACTGACCATAAGGAGAGATAAAATTGCAGGACCAAAACCGTTTAATCCTTGAGCCTTCTCTGAACCTAGGAGTCGACCTTGATTCATCATTTCCGACGGATTCACCGGAAAATCACCGGATTTCTCTCAAAAATCAATCGACTCCTCAATCGCCTCTTCAGTCAGCGATTCAACATTCTTTTTAGGTTTCTCTCACTTCTACGTGAGAGAGAGAACCCCTAGATTTTTTTCATTTTTTCCCCCAACCAATACCAACATGACACGTATGGGTTCTGATGAGTATCTCTAAACTCTTAAATAAAAACCGGTTATGCGCAAATTGTATTGATTTTTTTTCTTCTTTTTTTGTATTTTTATTATTTAGAAACCCACTTTAGAAATCCAAAATATCCTTGAATGGGGTCTCATACGAAATAATAAGTGTTTGGTAATGGTTATGGTGTGAAAGAGAACCATGATTACAAACGAACTAACTTTTGATCAACCGCATGCACCACACCACTTCCATTGTTCACCAACCCCACTATTGGATAAATCATCACAACACTCATTGCACGTTTGTAGGACACGTGAGCTCTTCTAAAACATAACTAAGTCGTTGGTTTTTTGTAATTTGTGGTTGGTAACATTTTTTTAATATCATCATATGGGTTAAGCTTTTTTCTAAATGCATAATCTCTTTATTAATCTAAACTTGTTTATAACTTCTCTCAATACATATGCAGACTGGTATTTTATTGCAAAGTGTATGGAGGAAGTTTGATTTTCATGAATTTGACGTGGTTTCATTGTTTCAACACAAAATGAAGGACCTCTCAGCCAGTTTAATCCTTTATTTCAGTTAGAGGCTGTTCATGGAGAAGGACAGTAGATGGGATTATTGTGGATCTCATTTCATGAATCTAACTTCAAAATATACTTTTTAATTAGATAATTTTATTTTATTTTTATGATCGAAAAAGGCCTATAAAAATACTTTTTATTTTATTTAGTTTTATAATAAATTAACACATAAACGTTTAATTATTTTATATACTAACTTTTTAAAAATAAAATAAATATAAAAATCCAAAAAGAAATTGTTGTGAGAAAAACACATAAAAGAAGTTGATCCTTTAGTTGGAGTTTCCAAGTTGTCGCGAGATCTTCTTTATTGCTTGTCCTTTGGTTGGTTGTTCGCCCTTGCATTCTCTTGTTAAGTGATTGTCCTTTGGCCTCTCTTATGTTGTTCGATTTATAACTAGTGTTTTGGTTCTAGAAATATTTTCATGTTCCACCAGTTTTAGTATTTGCGGATCATAGTGTCGATGGTTGCCTATATATTTGTCTTTGTAATCCTTATATTTATTAATATAATAGATGGCAAAAAAAAAAAAAAAATTGAACCCGTCCTGATTTCAGTTTCATCTCACAGTCTCCATTTTATAATTACTAAATGTGTGCCCTTAAATGCTTTTAACTTCTAACCTCCATCATAATTCAAATCTTAATTTTTTTTTTTTTGTTCAACAATTCAAATATTAATTTAATATCTAAAGAAACGTGTAGGGACTATGGATCATTCATCATGTGTAATGATTTTGGTTCCGTAGCACCTTCTGGAATTTTTTTCTTACATAACTCGACTGATCTAGCCATCCAGATCTAGGCCAAAACCTGATTAATCTTGAGAGATATGTAAATTCATTACATTCGGACAAAAAGTCACACTTTATAATCCTTTTAATTAACGTATGTACAAAGTCTAACCTACCCATATGCTATAACTCTACAGTTTTCAATTAATGTAAACTTTTTTTTTATTTTTCCTTATAATCCACGGGTTGCTTTACACGATGATGTGTAAATAGTGCTTTAAAATCAATAAAGGAGCCAACAATTATTAAATCAATGTATGTATCTACAGTCTCTCTGAATCCTTAAATTTTTTTCTTTTATAAATAATCAAGATTATCGTTAAAGATAAATTATTCGGGAGTCGGAATCAGTCCCGTAGACGTGGCCGGAACAAAAATGAAGCAGTTCGATCGAAAAGTTAGACTGACGGAGTTGATTCTGAGGTGTTTGGTTTGCGGCCTCGCTCTCGCTGCTGCGATTCTCATTGCTACAGACACTGAAGTTAAAAAGATTTTCACTATTCAGAAAAAGGCTAAATACACAGACATGAAGGCGCTTGTGTAAGCTCATGAATCGCTTCTAAAACTGTATAAATTTCACATCTTTAGCGACGACCTTTCTTTCTCTGAGTTCAGGTTTCTGGTGGTCGTCAATGGTATAGCCTCGGCTTATTCTTTGGTGCAGTCGGTTCGTTGCGTGATTGGTATGATGAAAGGAAGTGTTTTGTTCAATAAGCCTCTGGCTTGGGCCATTTTCTCCGGAGATCAGGTTAGACTCCATCAATCGTTTAGTGATGTTGGTCTCTGTTCTTGCTCGGTTTGGAAAAGTCTATCTTTGATATGTGATGTTTTATTTGTTTTCTTCCAGATTTGGTCTTAAAAAAGTAAAATCTAATGTGGGTCCATTGATTTGGTCTGTCGCTGTATTGAGATTTGAGAAGTGCTATTATAAGTGACCTTTGTTATGTATGTATAAGCAGGCTATAGCATACTTGACTGTTGCGGGTATTGCAGCAGCGGCACAGTCTTCAGCCTTTGCAAAGCTAGGTGAGCCAGATCTCCAATGGATGAATATATGCACAATATATGGGAAGTTCTGTAACCGAGTAGGTGAAGGAATTGCTACTGCTTTGCTTGCTAGCATTGGATTGGTTTTAATCTCTTGCATTTCGGCTTTGGGTCTCTTTCGTTTGTATGGAGGTATCAAATCCCGGTAAAGCTCATGTTGGTGAAGGCGAAGGTCCGTACTGGTCTTGGACCAAAACCTTGTTAGTGGAATCTATGTTTAATGTTGTGTTGTGTTCTTTGTCTCTCTCTCTCTCTCAATATGTATACCTTCTTTTACTACTATCATATGCAATATTTTCATCAAAATTATGGTTTAATTTACAAGTCTACGTGCAATATTCTCTTGCCGTTGCCGATTGTTTTTCAACCACAAAAATGACAATGTTGAGTCTATCTTTGGTTCATAACCAATAAAGACGGAACTTCTACTCAATCATGGATATCACCACCCTAGGTTTTAAGTTTTAACTTAAGTTTGTTTATCTCCTTCCATGATTATTTTGACTAGTTATATATAGACATGATCAGAAAAATTAAAGTTATATATAGATTCACGGGTTGTAACTTTCTTACGTTTCTCCCCACAAGTAATTTGTTTAAGAAACACCTTTATAAAATAAAAAAGTAGCGAAGAGGGATCTACATTTTTCGCTCGGACTAGATGGAGAAGAAGGTGGCTTTGGTGTTGTCGTTGATGTTGCTAGTATCTATGAATTCGGCTGAGGAAGCACCAACGATCGGACAGAGGCTAGACGCAGCTACAACCGACGTTACCAACTTCTTCAATGAACATGCCGGTCCTGCCGTCGAAACTGTCTCCTCCACCGCCAAATCCGTCTACGGCTGGTTTGGTGATAAAGCCAAGTACGTATTACGTTCTATTTTTGTTATTACATTTTTTTTGTTAGATTTAATAACATTTTTATTAAATCATTCATTTACATATAAAAAATGGAAAAAAACAAATAACAGAGAAAAATATTTCCCTAACTTCGTTTCTTTTGTAGGGAATTGGGCCTCTAATAAAGATATGCGAATGCGAGGAGTTGGGTAATAGGACACTAGTGTCAATTGTAATGATCTAAAATGTAATTTTGTACCGTCTTATATATCTTCTGTATAGATTCTTTGCAATATGCGAATTTCTTCATCTTTATAAAATCATAGCCGTTGATCCATAAAACCTAAAATAAAAATATGTCCACCACAATTCACACTCAAAATACGTCAGTTGCCATTATGTTTCTTCGAACAACACATTTCTTCCCACGATTAGCATAGTTCTTCCGAACAATCAAACTCTTGTTGTTATTAACATGGCTAGTGTAAGAAAGCTTATTGTCAACAACTATATGATGTATATGATGTGAAGTTTTCAGGTGTATTTAGTTCTTGATGGCTATGCTTTTGCAGATCATCTTGATGGTACAAGAGTCATACCAGTTGTAACCATCACCATAAAAAATGCCATCACTTAAAATCTAGAATAAATCATGTAGAAACGACAAGATAATCTCATCTTCAGCGTGCTTATCAATACGATAACTATTTGTTGTGAATTCGTTTTCGAATTTAGGTTAGAAAAAAAGAGAAAAATCGATTGAGATAAATGCCATGCGCTCTAGGGTTTCTTTATTGATCAAAATTGTTAAATTTTACAATAAATTAAAGCCCATTATATATAGTCCAAAACCTGATCCCATTAGGAAAACTTAGAAAAAAAAATTTTCCTAAAATAAATCGTATCGTACCTCGGGGACCTTCGGTCCTTGAACCCCTGAAAACTAATCCTAGCGCAACTAACTAATTCTGAGATTAGACCCAATAGAATTGGCGTCGGTCTATATTGTCCTTCGACTCACATCATCCCTTTAGCCAATTATTAGGATATACATCATATATTTTATATCGTTAGGATATACATCTACGTTTCCTGGATCTTAGGATATTTGATCATATCTTCTTATGTTTACAAGTTGTATATATATTGACATTACGTAATGGAATAAATCAAGTCAGTTAATACCTAAAATAACATGGTATCAGAGCCTTTCTGAAACCCTTCCTTTTCGTTCAAAACAGAGATATCGTCGAAACCAGTGGTTTCTTGTAGTCTTCAGTAATGGCAGACGAAAACTACAGACTATCGAATCCACGTGGTGGAGCAGAAGTGTCACAGAATTCGCCGTATACTCTGTATTCTTCATATAATCCCGGCGCAGTCATCACTTCGGTTCGGTTGAACGGAGACAATTATAATGAGTGGGCTTCGGAAATGCTTAATGCACTCCAAGCCAAGAGAAAGACTGGTTTTATCAATGGTACACTGTCAAAACCAGGAAAAGAGAGTGCTGATTATGAGAATTGGCTTACAGTCAATTCAATGATTGTAGGTTGGATTCGGTCTTCAATTGAATCGAAGGTTAGATCTACGGTGACATACATAACAGATGCACACCAGCTTTGGATTGAATTAAAGGAAAGATTCTTGGTAGGGAATATGGTGCGAACGCATCAAATAAAGTCACAACTTGCATCATGTCGGCAGAATGGACAGTATGTGTTAAATTATTATGACCAATTGACAACTCTTTGGGATGAATTGCAAACATACCAATCTGTTTTACAGTGTTCATGTGGTGCAGCTAAAGAATTTTCAAAAGAAAAAGAGGCAGAGAAGATTCACCAGTTTCTTCTCGGTTTAGATGACTCACGTTTTGGGTCGATGTGCACACAGATTATAGGCACAGATCCTCTGCCTAGCCTTGGTGAGATCTACTCCAAGGTCATACGAGAGGAGCAGCGTCTCAATTCAACTCGTAACCAAGACACAACTGACGCAGTGGGCTTTGTTGCACGAAGAGATGATGCAGCGTTAGATGACTCTCGTCGTTTCACCTCCACCCCATCAGTTCGTGGACGTGAACGTACATCTCTATGCTCACATTGTGGACGCTCCGGTCATGACAAGGAAAAGTGTTGGAAAATTGTAGGATTTCCAGACTGGTGGGCCGAGAGAGATGGTCGAAGTTCCCATGGTAGAGGCGGTCGTAACTCAGGCTCACAAGGGCGTGGACGTGGATATGCTACTGCAGCTCATGCCAAGACTTCTAATTTATCAACATTCCCTGATTTTTCTGCAGAACAGTGGAGAACTCTTTCAGCCTTGATTGACGAGAAAACTACATAATCTGACAAACTCTCTGGTATGAAAGGATGTGATGATATTATTATCGATCCAAGAGCGTCTCATCATATGACGGGAAATCTTGATTTTCTTGTCAATGTCGAGAAGATTCCTCTTTGCCCTGTTAGTTTCGCAGATGGAGGGAAAACATACTCTGCAGCTAAAGGACAATTTCGAATTTCGGACAAAATTACATTGTCTAATGTTTTATACGTCCAAAATTTGAATTATACCTTAGTATTAGTGTCTATGCTTCTTAAAAACACGAATAACATTGTTGTATTCACTGATGTTTTATGTGTGATACAGGACCGTACAATGAGAAGTTTGATTGGAGCGGGTAAAGAACGTGATGGGGTATACATCTACAAGGATATCGGGTCAGTCAAGATACATAAAGTAGTGGGAAATTCAGAGTTTGGTTTATGGCATCAGCGGCTCGGTCATCCCTCTTTTCATGTTGTTTCTTCTTTATTTAATGGTAACTCGACATCTGCTAGCTCACATTCTTGTGATGTGTGTTTTCGAGCTAAGCAGACTAGAGAGGTGTTTGCCGATAGTTCTAATAAAACGAGTTCTTGTTTTTCTTTAATTCATGTAGACGTTTGGGGTCCGTACCATATTAAATCATCTACCGGCGCAGTCTATTTCCTTACAATCGTTGATGATTACTCGAGAGCTGTATGGACTTATTTATTATTAGAAAAATCGCAAGTTAGTGATACACTAAAATAATTCTTTGCATATACCGAAAGACAATTTAACAAGAAGGTTCAAATGGTTCGAAGTGACAACGACACCGAATTCATGTGTATGTCATCCTTATTTCGCCATCAAGGCATAATTCATCAAACTTCTTGCGTCTCTACTCCACAACAGAACGGTCGTGTAGAAAGGAAGCACCGTCATATACTCAATGTTGCGCGAGCGCTTCTTTTTCAAGCGCACTTACCGCTGAAATTTTGGGGTGAAGCGATTCTTACCGCTGCTTATGTCATTAATCGAACTCCTACAGCGATTCTTAAGGGCAGAACACCTTTTGAGATTCTTCATGGAGTTAAACCAAGCTACTCTCATCTCAAAGTTTTCGGGTGTGCTTGTTATGTTCATCGGTTATCCAGAGATAAAGACAAATTCGGAGAAAGAAGTCGATTTTGTGTGTTCATCGGCTATCCTTTTGGCAAGAAAGGATGGCGAGTTTTTGACATTGAACGGAAAGAATTTCTGGTTTCTCGGGACATTGTATTTCAAGAGACAGTCTTTCCCTTCAAAAAATCGTCACATTCAGTTCCTTCTACGCTGCAACAATCTCCACAACTCTTATCATCAGATGATGATTTGTTGATTAATCATTTGCCTTCGTTAGACAGGGGGAGTAATTCTGTTTCTTCTCCAGTATTAGCTTCAAAGTCTGATTCTGCTGCTTCTTCACCAGTTTTAGCAGAACCTGCAATTTCATCTGAACCTGTAATTTCAGTTGAACTTGTTTCGTTAGCTGAGCCTTTGCCTTCTGTCCAAGACTCTTCTTCAGCTCCAGAGCTTCGTCGCAGTCAACGCACTAGGCAAACTTCTGTGCGATTAAGTGATTATGTTGCTTACTCTTCGTCACTACCCCATCACGTCACACCTACATCTTCTTCAAACTCCTCCACGGTTCAAGGTACGACACTTTATCCGTTGACTCATTATATCTCTGATGATCGTTTCTCTCCAAGCTATCGTGCATATTTAGCTGCGATTACATCTACTGTGGAACCAAAGCATTTTAAAGAGGCTGTCCAAAGCGAGAATTGGCGTAAAGCTATGGCAGCCGAAATAGAAGCTCTCGAGAATAATAACACATGGGATTTGGTGTCTTTACCTTCTAATAAGGTTGCCATTGGTAGTCAATGGGTGTTTAAAACAAAGTATCACTCTGATGGTAGTCTCGAGCGTTACAAAGCTCGTCTTGTTTTTCAAGGTAATCGACAGATTGAAGGTCAAGATTACACGGATACGTTTGCTCCGGTGGTTAAATTGACGACGGTCCGTGTTCTTCTTCGTGTCGTTGCTGCCAAGAATTGGGCTATTTACCAAATGGATGTCAATAACGCTTTCTTACACGGAGATTTGACCGAAGAAGTGTATATGAAACTACCACATGGGTTTTTTCATCGTCATCCTGACAAGGTATGTCGCCTTAAGAAGTCGTTATATGGTTTAAAACAGGCTTCGCGTTGCTGGTTTAAGAAGCTATCTGATTCCTTGTTGACATTTGGTTTTTCCCAAGCTTATGATGACTATTCTTTGTTTACATACTCTCGTGAAGATATTGAACTAAGGGTACTCATCTACGTTGATGATTTGTTAATTTGTGGATGATAATCAAATGCTCCATAAGTTTAAGACTTATCTTGGTACTTGCTTCTCCATGAAAGACTTAGGTCCCATCAAATACTTCTTAGGCATTGAGGTAAGCAGAGGTGCTGCAGGGTTTTACTTGTCTCAACGTAAGTACGCTCTTGACATTGTTTCTGAAACTGGAAATCTCGGTTCTCGACTAGCTCATACGCCTCTTGAGCCTAATCATCATCTTGCTACGAATGATGGGCCTTTGATGGATGATCCGCAACAGTACCGATGACTTGTTGGTCGTCTTATTTACTTTACTCACACTCGGCCAGAATTAAGTTACTCAGTCCATGTTTTATCTCAGTTCATGCAATCTCTGCGGATTGCATATTGGAATGCGGCTCTTCGTGTGGTTCGTTTTTTGAAAGGTTCGCCGGGTCAAGGCATTTTGTTATCTTCATCTACGGATCTTGCTCTTGATGTTTATTGTGATTCGGATTGGGCGGCTTGTCCTTTGACTCGTCGTTCCCTCAGTGCTTATGTTGTTCTCTTAGGTGGAAGTCCTATTGCGTGGAAGACAAAGAAACAACAAACGGTGTCTCATTCTTCCGTTGAAGCCGAATACAGGGCTATGTTTGTTGCTCTTCGGGAAATAAAATGGTTACGAAGTCTTCTCTGAGAGTTGGGCATCGATGTTAGCTCACCTGCTCGTATGTTCTGTGATAGCAAAGCGGCTATTCACATAGCAGCCAATCCACTCTTCCATGAACGTACGAAGCATATAGAAGCCGATTGTCACTCTGTGCGTGATGCAGTTCGAGACGGCATCATAACCACTCATCACATTCGGAAAACTGAACATTTAGCTGAAATCTTGACTAAGGCGTTGGGTCGTTTACAGTTTGAAGAACTTTTATCCAAGTTGGGCGTTCAGAACCTTCACGCTCCAACGTGAGGGGGAATATTAGGATATACATCATATATTTTATATCGTTAGGATATAGATACGTTTCCTGGATCTTAGGATATTTGATCATATCTTCTTATGTTTACAAGTTGTATATATATTGACATTACGTAATGGAATAAATTAAATCAGTTAATACCTAAAATAACACCAATTCTATTGGGCTCTTTAATATTATTTTATGACATATTTTAACACTACCTCTCTTCAACCTGTAGTATTACATGCTATAACTTCACAATAGATCTGAGATATATTGTCTTTCGCTTACGCGAAACCAAGCCATGGAGACATTAAACAATTGAAGAATCAACTAAAGATGTGAAAGAAATGCAATAGAGTCAATGTCTTTATTCAAAGCCTAAGCCCCGATTGGAAATGCTTATAGCAAAGTAGATGTTGTATGCAACATAAGCAGTATGCTGCAAAAGCTGTATGTTCTTATTTAATAGGTATAATTTACTGATTGGTAGAGCAGAATG
>OVAV01001581.1:0-12951 GCA_900406375.1 Iberis amara
TCAATCTTAACCTATATATCGATACATTGATACAAGATTAACAACTAGCCCCAAATGGTCATTTTGTTTCTTTTTATCTGTATTCCCATAGACAAAGGTCATGTAAAATTTTTTGTCTTCGAAACTGATAAACATGTTTATATAATTATGACATGAGAATATTACTTCTAATCAATAAATCATTCCAAAATAAAACTAGTCCTCCCTCACGCAGAAGCTGATGTTCCTGCCTTTTCTGGGGAGGGATTTTCTGATATTCATAGAGGTTATCCGTTTGTAAGACTCAACATGTGGCGAGAACCCATATTTTCTACTCCATGTTGTGTCATCTCTTTTGTTGCGGCTCCAACTTTTGTTGATTTTAATTCGCATATCCTCCCATTGATTGTATGCTTTACCGCTCCTCTCTCATTCTTGTAGTGGTTCATGAATCCTTCTGGGAGCTTGAGGTTCTTCTTGAAGCATCAGAGCTTTGGTCGCATTTTTTTGTTGTATGCTGATGAGATTCTTTTGAAGCCTTCTTATCTCCTGGGGGACTCTTGGTGAGCTCGACTTTGTTTTCCTGCTAATGATGATGTGTAGTTTTTTTTTAACTCTTGATCCAAGAGAAAGCACCTCTACTTCTTCTCCAATTGCAAATTCTATTATTGAGGCTTTGATAGAGGTTGTAGAGCGTGTTGGGGTCAAAAACAATCACGAAAAAATTAATGTCTCAAAAGCTGTTGGTCGAAGTGGAATAAAAAATCTAACTAAGCCACGACACTTCTGAAAGACCATAAGAACATATGTTTCAGAAGAATCAGATAACAATCATAGAATCGCTAAGCGATCATCTCTGTACTCTGTTGTCCTTAGTCGAGAAGGTTTTTTCCCACTGAGTTTTCCTAGCACTAAAGTTTTAACGAGACAAGATGGTCCGCCCACGTCCAATGTTGGACTAGCATAGTCGAAATGAATGTATGAAGAATACAAGAAACCTCGACAGATACGCAATCTTCGGACAAACGAATGGCCCGAATATGCTCAGAGAATTCATCACGCCAGTTGGCGAGATGAATCAGAAACAATTTATCTTGCCAACCGGCGAGATGAATCGGAAACAATTCATCTCGCCAACTGGTGAGATGAATCTTCGGAAACAATTCATCTCGCACACTAGCAAGATGAATCTGCGGAAATAATTCAACTCGCCAACTGGCGAGATGAATATGCGGAAACAATTCATCTCGCCAACAGGCGAGATGAATCTGCTCAGCGAATTCATCTCGCCAGTTGGCGAGATGAATCAGCGGAAACAATTTATCTCGCCAAATCCGCTCACAAAATTCATCTCGCCCGTTGGCGAGATGAATCTGCGGAAACAATTCATCTCGCACACTAGCGAGATGAATCTGCGGAAATAATTCATCTCACCAACTAACGAGATAAATCTGCGGAAACAATTCATCGTGCCAACTGGTGAGATGAATCTGCTCAAAGAATTTTGAATCGGAAACAATTCATATCGCCAACTGGCGAAATGAATCTGCGGAAACAATTCATCTCACACACTGGCAAGATGAATCTGCGGAAATAATTCATCTCGCCAACTGGTGAGATGAATATGCGGAAACAATTCATCTCGTCAACTTAGCGAATTCATCTTTCCCAGTCGTCTCTCGTTTTGTATCGTTCTCGAAATAGTTATGTACTAATCAATCGTGCAAAAATATGACGGTTAACTTAAACGCCGATGTTACCGATATAATCTTTCCGGGGAGGTTTCGTTCGCATCGTTTCACAAAAGCTCGGTTCTCCGCTGAGAACCGTAAAAATCGCCTAAACCATAAAACGACCCAACAAGGCCTGAAACACGATAACGGCCAACTTACGATTCTAGACGAGAATCGAGCCCAAAGCGCAATGACGGTCGAAGCTTCTCGTGCAAGCCAAGAAGAAATGGAAGAAATCCAGAAAAAAAAAGATTTCCGCAGAAGAATCAATCTTCTGGAAAGTTAGAGTTCTTTCTGATTTTCCGTAGCTAACGGAAATCAACGGTGCGAAATTTGGTTCCTACAGTTTTGCGCTAGAAGGAGGGGCTAAGAGATTTCTTTCACGTCAAGTAACAAGTTCGGACATGTCTACCAACAATCAAAACGACCAACCAGCTCGTGACGGCGCCCTGCCAACCGACAACGTTGATCAAAATCCGCTAACGAATGTCACCACACTCAACGCTGATGTAAACACTACAACGTTCGAGGTGATTAAGAGGATGTTCTCGACTCTTGAAAAAAAGTTGGAAGAACAAGACAAACTTACAAGCTCTCTCGCAAAAACAGGTCGAAAACCTAACTCCGAAAACCAGAGCCATCGTCCCATGCGGAATGACCAGGCTCCGCGGGAGAAGACTCGAGTTTGCGATTCCGCTCAACAAGACGCAAAACACGCAAAAGGAACCATCAAGACAAAACCCTGACGAAACAACTCCTGATGCAACTCTAAAAACCACCAACGACCTTCCGTCTCCAGACGGGGAAACAGAAGAAAATGAGGCCGAGCGAATCAACTTGGAATCCAGCGAACAATCCGATTCTTTGGCTGAGGACGCGGATGTGCCCCCAAGAAGAAGAAGAAGATGCTCGGCTCGAAAAGACCACGAGTTAGACAATCCCCTTGATAGAGGAAAAAGAAAACATCTTTTGGTAGAACAGGGAAAACTGGCCGAGGAACATGCTCGGAACATCCGTAACAAACGCCGACATGTTCTGAAAGCCAACGACGATGATTTCGACAAAATTCGCGATCTCCGCTACTACATCGCGAAAACCGCTGCTGAAGTTTGAGTAGTGAAATCGCAAATCCACCACGGCACTAGTGCAGCACCGGAGATTGATCGAAACCTCGAAGAAGCCCAAAAAACGCCGTTTACGGCACGCATCACTAAGGCGCGAATCTCCAATCCCAGAAAAATTAAGATCCTTATGTACGACGGAACCACCGATCCGAAAGCTTATCTACAAACCGTGAGCGGCTCTCGAATGGTTTTCCCGATTAAAATGCAACTCCATCGGAAATTATCCTGAACTCTCTTCAGAATTCCTAAAACAGTACTCCATGTTCATGGACAGAGAAACTTCCGATGTCGATCTGTGGAGTTTGAATCAGAGGGAGGACGAACCCCTCCGAGATTTCATTAAACGATTCAAGGTCGTGATCTCAAGAGTTTGAATAAGAGGGAGGACGAATCCCTTCGAGATTTCATTAGACGCGCTCCGAAAAACTCTCTAGTATAAATCAAAATTCAGAAAGTGCATAGCCCTCGAAAAGCCGCAGTCGATCCAAGACACTCTTCATAAGACCGCAGATTTCATTGCCATATGATTTTTTAGCTCTATGTCTAATCCTAAATATATGTCTGATTTTTAGCTATGTCTATTTAGATATCAACCAAACAAGACATATATGGGTTCGAATCCTATGGAGAGGTCCACTAGGGATCAGAAATTGTTGAAGAAAGAACATGATGTTTCTTTTGTCCTTTCCAGGCGATCAGAAAATAAAGAAATAGTTAATATATTCAAGATAATTACGTATTTACAAAATACCGTCTCAATTCATCCTATTTCATCATATNGATGTGATATGATTTCGAAGGATGAACTGGATATGGACAGTTCCAATAAGATTTAATTCTTTAACAAAAATCTATTTTTTGATTTATTTCATATGTTCCATGAACGGAAGAGGGGGGGGGGATACATTACGCCACAATTTTGAGTCAGAAGAGAGATTTCAAGAAATGGCAGATNGAGATTTCAAGAAATGGCAGATCTATTCACTCTATCAATAATCGAGCCGGATCTGGTGTATCATAAGGGATTCTCCTTTTCTATTGATTAATACGGATTGAATCAAAGAAAATTCTTGAAGGAGGTTTTCAACTCCAGGGATGAATCGAAAAAGAAATCTTTATTGGTTCTACCTCCTATTTTTATTAAGAAAATGAATCTTTTTATCGAAAGATCAGAAAAAATTGGGTCCGGACCTCCGGCGGAAATTATTTGGAAGATCCAAAACCAAAAAGAGTGGTATTTGGTAGCAACAACATAATGGATCCAATCAATCAATATAGATTGATCTGAAATCTGATTCAACTCCAATTCCAATATAGTCCCTNAAAGGGATCTAATAGGAAATGATACTCTGAATCATAGAACTATAATGAAAGATACGATCAACCAACATTTATCGAATTTGAAAAAGAGTCAGAAGAAACAGAGAGATCCATAAATCGAGATCCTAATGCATATAGATACAAATGGTCCAATGGGAGCANTTTCTCGAACCAAGAGATCCATAAATCGGGATCCTAATGCAGATAGATACAAATGGTCCAATTGGAGCAAGAATTTGTAGGAGCATTTGGAACATTTTGTTTCTGAGCGGAAGATCAGTTTTCGAGTAGTGTTCGATCGATTATGTATTAATTAATATTCGATTGATTGGTCTGAGGTTATTGAGAAAAAAGATTTGTCTAAGTCAGTAGGTCTTCAAATCGTTCNAATTGAAACCCTTTTTATTGGATGATTATAATACTTCTCAAAAATCAAAATTCTTGATCAATGGAGGAACAATATCACCATTTCAATAAGATACCAAAGTGGATGATTAACTCATTCCATACTACAAAAGAATCGCAGGAAATCTTTTGATAACTCATTCTTTTTCTAAAGCAAATCGACTTCGATTCTTGAATAATNACCATTTTTGTTCAATAAGATACCAAAGTGGATGATTGACTTATTCCATACTAGAAAGAATCGTATGAAATCTTTTAATAACACGGATTCCTATTCCTTAATTGTATCCCACGATCAAGACAATTGGCTGAATCCCGTGAAACTATTTCAGAGAAGTTCATTGANAATAAAAGCCTATCATAGCAAATCTGAATCAAGCGCCAACTGGCCCGATCAGCTGCTCTTTACATCTTCCGATTCGCTGAATAATGCAATTACTTTCGAAGAACGCGAAGCTGTCGGTATCGACACCCCTCATAGCGATTCCCTTGTAATCGATCTTGTCATAAGAGACCTCGAGGTCGCATCCTCGTCGAAACATGAAGCACCGTAAGCGTAATCTTATGCGACACTCTAAACAGGATGGGAATCAAATTGTCCGAGATCACGTCCACACCAAAACCACTCATTGGTTTTTCCGGCACAACGACCATGACTCTCGGATCAATCCAACTTCCGGTCGCGGCCAAAGGAGTCACCAAAATCGTAGAATTTGCGGTAGTCGACCATCCTGCCATCTATAACGTAATCGTCGGAACACCGTGGATAAACTCCATGAAAGATGTCCTGTCGACTTACCACCTAGGCATCAAAATCCCCACACCCCACAGAAGCTCCACAATTTGGGGATTTTAGAAACAAGCAAGACTCTGCTTCCTAGCCAAACACAAACTCAGACAGGTCACGATGACGATAGTGATCGGACCCAAACAAGCGAAGATAACTCAGAAAAAATCGAGAACTCTTCAGAAAAATCTGAGAACGCTTCGAAAAAACGCGAATCAGATTCGTCGAATCGAGAAGCAGCTCAATGTGAAGAAGGTGACCACGCCTCCGAGCCCAACATCCCAGACCAAACGCACAAACAACGCCCGAGAAAGTTGACCCAACTGTAGCCACCGCGGCCAAAACGGATGACATAGCATCGCCAAACGAGTAATTTAACTCACGGCAACAAACTGAACTACGAGACGACTTGATCCCCGAAAAGGGTACGTAGGCAACTTTTCGCCAGAAAAGTGCAGCTGTCCCCTCTCTAGAAAAGGGGGAGTGGGTACATATACGTATACTCGTATACTCCCATATTTCAAAATATCCACATCCATATACTTGATATTTTTGAAACTTTTTCGCAATAAGAAAATCGCATTCTACCTTAACAATTTTTCGCATCTTCTTACAATTCACAAATATTCAATTACACTCGAAAACTTCTAAAAAACAGCAAGAATCATCGTATAACCCGAAAACGGAAATCGTACGAAAACTTCTCCCAACGAAAACTTGAACACTTTCCTCGCTCGCAAGGGCAAGCATGCGCTTTGACAAATCACAGGAACATTTCTCGAGCACATTCTAAAACGTAAAACCTTCGAACAGAAAAGAACTTTTGGAAAAAACGAGACGTCGTGAACTTCTGAAAACAAACTTCTGAATTCGTATGAACACAGTCTATACAGACTCCAAAACTAAAACAAGCAAACATCCGCTCCTATATCAAACCTGTCGATTGGCCCCTGACGGACGAACTAGTCACCCAACCTCTCGTAAGATTGGTTCTCACACACCTGACACAAGGGTAAACAGCACAATAAAAATTGTCTTCAGAGAGATGCTCGTTTCCCGATCGATGCGAATCTAACGCAGATTCTAATATCGAAACGGAATCAGGTTAAAATCGCAAACAAGATACGTAAACCAGGATAGTCACCGCACCCCTTAAGACCGAGATTAAACCTAGGTCTTGCCCTAAACCTAGACATAGTATCGAAGATCGATACGAGATCCCTAAAATTGCCTCATCTCTCACACACGCAAATCCGCGATTAGATTCTCCGAAAAACCCGCAGCTAAAACGGATAAGCTAAAACGTGGGGACAAATCAGAAAACGGAATACGAACTAACTACTCGTAACTTTGTTTTCGACAAACCATACATTCACATAAAAGCAAATTACAAGAAGCCGCAAAGCGGCAGGTTTTCAAGGCCATATACGACCGATCATACTAAAAACGGCCACACTCGACCAAAATCGATTTAGGGAACACAGTCCCTTACACGAATTCACAATCAATGCTGATCGGGAACGTAATCAGCAGAACACGATATGCAAAACCGCTTCGGATCCTGATCCATCGCTTCTTCTTCTTCATAATCAACTAGCAAGATGAATCTGCGGAAACAATTCATCTCGCCAATTGGCGAGATGAATCTGCTCACAAAATTGATTTCGCCCTTTGGCGAGATGAATCGGAAACAATTCATCTCACCAACTGGTGAGATGAATCTACGGAAACAAATTCATCTCGCACACTGGCGAGATGAATCCGCGGAAACAATTCATCTCACCAACTGGCGAGATGAATCTGTGGAAACAATTCATCTCGCCAACTCGCGAGATGAATCGAAATGAATCGAGATGAATCGAAAATAAATCATCTCGCCAACTAGCAAAATGAATAGCACACACTGGCGAGATGAATCGAAAATAAATCATCTCGCCAACTAGCAAAATGAATAGCACACACATTTCGAATCGCTCTGGACGAATCGTCTCTCGTTTCGTATCGTTACGAATTTCCGTTAAGGATTTACGATAAAATTCGTAAAACATGTTCCTTTCGTACGATGACTTCTTGCGATTTGAAAAAGAATGTCGAAATAGTTCCGTATTAATCAATCGTGCAAAACGATGACGATTAACTTAAACACCGATGTTACCGATAGAATCTTTCTGCAGAGGTTTCGATCGCATTGTCGAACAAAAGCTTAGTTCTCCGACGAGAACCGTAAAAATCTCCTAAACTGTAAAACGGCCTAAGAAGGCCTGAAACACGATAGTGGCTCACTTACGATTCCAGACGAGAATCGAGCCCAAAGAGCAATGACGGTCGAAGCTTCTCCTGCAAGCCAAGAAGAAATGGAAGTAATCCAGAAAAGGAAGATTTCTGCAGAATAATCAATTAAGAAAGGATGATTTTCGCAGAAGGACGGAAGACGGAAAAGGAAGATGGATCAATCTTGGAGCCTATATAAGAGAGATTAAGAGAAGGGTCACAGACACGTTCAACTTTCCGCACCAAAATACTTAGGGCTTTAGATTGTTTATTTTCCGTTCTTAGCGAGCTACGACTCAATTAAGTTATCGGTCTCCGTTGTTAGATATAGGATACTCGCCGACAATTCTTTCGGCTGAGACTACCATCTGACTGTAACACACTCATACGATACGGAATAAGAAAAATTCTTTTGCCCTCTTTCATACTTTTAATCTCGTATTTTATTATTGTTTTTCGCATTCTGATCTCGTACTTGTTTGACTCACACTAATCTGGGATCTCTGGAAAGTTAGAGCTCTCTCTGATTTTCCATAACTAACGAAAATCGACGGTGCGAATTTCTGTTCCCATAGAGCGTTTATTTGGACTCTCGTCGTTATTATAATATTTGTAATCTATGCTTCCTCTAAGCACCCAATGTCCTCACTTATGCTTTTTATGATTTATTTTGTCAATAAGTGGACATGAATTCCGTGAACCCTTATCAAAAAGGGAATCAAATACGGAAAAGACGGTGAGATAATCGGCTCCCACCTTTACAAATTTACCATCCAATTGGAAAAGTGATAAGGCCTATTTGCTAGCACCATTTGACAGTTTTCTTTTGAAGAAAACTGGCTAAAATAGTTCATGGCCTAGATCTGCTCCCAAGGGCCGACCCGAGGTTTTCCAATTGAAGGTTAATGTCGGTATGAGAGACCATACTTGTTGGGCTATGACATTTGTAACTCTTCCAATTAGCGTTAGAGCATGTTTTTTACCAGCTCTTCATTTTTCGGTTCCTCTACCTGGACTTTATTTCCTTGGTGAAAGTGGTAGGCTTACGTTATTCCTTGGCCTTTGTCCACATACACACTCGCAAACACATTCTTGACATTTTTTTACTATTGAAGACCTCTTCTGGCTCTAGGACCTACAAAAGAAGATAAACATAGCAACAACCACAAGTTTTGTACCTAACGGCGTGAGAGTTCTTTGGCTATTCTATTTGATTTCCTTTGAAGGTTTTTTTCCTGCCTTTTAGAGGTCAGGAATGAAGGTCTTCCGTTTGACTATCTCCCAAGATTTGAGATTTTTCTGCTCCGAACGCCCTCTATTCTCCTTTTGCTTATGTAAGGTTAGGTTGGCGTGCTTTGGGAGCACATGGTCCTTCTGTAGGTTGAAGAAGACATAAGATTCAAAAGTGAAAAAAATCAAATATGGTGTTTCGGACCACCGTGCTTTTCTGCAGTTGGTGTGATAGCTCGTCAATCAAGAAAGTAGGTGCGGCTGAGTTACGAGGATATTTGAAATATCGGTAACCATGTTTGGGTAACCGTATCTGGGAGAGATTTACCTCTCTAACATTTTTATGGTGATTTATTAATTTGGAAATTTTGTGAAGTGAGTACTTTTTCTTTTGTAATTAGTAATAAGGTATTTTTATTAGGTAAATTAGAGATTTAGGTACTTCTAGAATAATGTATCATCATTTTTTTTATTAATGTCAAAACTAACCTTTTACTATGATTTTTTAGTTTAATTAATTTTAATTAAACAAGAATTGTTGCTAGTAACATTACCGTGATTTTAAATTTAATCATCGTACCATTCGCGGTGTACCATGCACCATTCATGGTTCATCGTGTATTATCTATGGTACATCACTCACCATTCACCTCGTATCATTCTCCATTCACCATGATTCACCGTTCACGAAAAATTACAACATTTGTAAACCCAAAGTACTTATCACTAATTATGTTGGAAAAATATTCATTTTCCAAATTACATCACCAAAAGATGCCTATCCAACCAATTTTCTCTGTATTAATTTCTCTCTTAGTATCTATATTTATTAGAGGAAAATATAAGGCTAAACAAACATTCAAATATATGAAAATAAACAAAATGATTGCGTTTATCTCTCTACGACCTCATCGGAGGCGTTTCATCTTCCTCCTAGGTGCCGCTATAGCTTCTCCTACAGGACTCCTTATTCGCTACATGCGATTTCTCTATGTTCAGTTCACTGGCAAAACTTCCTCTCCCGAAGTTTCTACTGACAAAAACCATCATGATCTCTTTTCTTTCTTCCTATATGATGACACTCTTTTTGCGTATATGCAACTCCACCTTCAAACTTTCACTCTATCTCTTGATTTTCCTACCAATCATCCTGTTTTTACTTGTTTTCTTTTCACTAAGCCCACTCTTTTCATCACCACCATGGTTGGAGATTTATGGCGCCACATGCAACAGCTTTCTCTTGGAGCTCACCTTCAACTGCTTCGATTGAACCCGAATACACGCCGAACTCTTGACCGCAACAACCGATTCAGTATGATTGCCCGAGGTGTCAATCCGGCGCAGCAAAATACTCTCGGCATGCACAATACTCTACCAAAGGCGTGGCGGTTGCATGATTGGGTCACTGGGGAGATAAATGATGATGGCTCCATTCAGTTTTTCTTCCGGAAAGTACATCATCTTCTCTCTGTCTTAGAACGCGGCCCATGGTCTTTCAAGGACTGGATGGTGGTTATGAATCGTTGGTCACACCGCTTTTATCCTGATTTCCTTTTGGGTTCAAATCTATGGATTACCTAACGGGTATCAATCACAGAAGGTGGTTGAGGATATTACCAGAGAAATCGGTTATTTCGAAGGTTACCATCTAGTGGAATCGACGAAGGATTCAGTCACTGAAGTTTGGGCTCGATTACGTGTTCCGGTGAATTCACCTCTGTTATTTGTGCGGGCTGCTCATTTGGAAACGGGCTCTGAACCCGTGACCTTATGATTCGTATATGATCGTCTCAAAAAGTTTTATGTTAGATGTGGAATGATGACACACGATGTGTCCCGCTGTGCCTTATCGCCTGATCCACAACCAGCGGAGGACCATGCAGAAGCCCCCATCATTGGCTACCAACAAACGGATGACAATCCCTTGCATGTGGTCCCGGTACAAGCAGAGGATCCTGGACAAGATGATGCCCAGCAACACATTCACTCTGATGACACTGACTCTTCTAGCCTCCCAACATTTGATCCCTCAGCACCACCATACTCTTTTTACAGTGAATACTATGTCGATGATCCTTTGGCATATCGTGATACGCTAACGAGCTCCATTTTCTCTAGGATCATTCATGAGGTGGGTCAGTCAAGTGGATCGGCGCAGCAAGCAAGGAAGAAGAAAGCTACCGAGGATCATTCTGAAGAAAGTCCAACAACTCGTCAACGCCATAACTCTCCAACGTCAACTACTCTCGGTGTGGTGGCTGCCGTTCAGCCACCGGAAGCGCCATGATCGTTATCCAATGGAATTGTCAAGGTTTGGGTGGTCCCTTGACAATTTCATATTTACAAGACATCCGCCGATCCTATCAACCGGATATTGTTTGCTTGACGGAAACTAAAAAACCATCCTGTTTCATTTCTAATTTATATAAGACTCGGTTTTCAAAACTTTTTTGCTATCCCGCCTGTGGGACGTAGGGGAGGAATTGCAGTTTTTTGTCATCCTCTGTTTCGTTACGTATCTATGGTCAATCCTATTTAAATCTTTTCTCAGCTTTTGTAATGGGACAGAATGAGTCCCCCTTTTATTTGCATTATGTATATGGGTTTCTGGTGTATTCACAACGTGTCCGTCAATGGCGCCTATTACGTGATCGTCTGTCATCAAATACTTCTGTCCATAACTCTTGTCTTCTATTAGGTGATTTTAATGATATAGTGTCAGATGATGAAAAGCTCGGAGGTCCTATAAGACCATACCATACATTTAAAAGCTTCAACGATTTCATATCAAGTTTGGGTCTCCATCATGTTAAGTTCCTGAGAGATCGTTTTACTTGGATAGGGCGACGATATTGTCACCTTGTCAAAACAATGATTGACAAAGCTATGGCTAATCGACACTGGCATGACAGCTTCCCCAAGGCGTCGGTTTGCACATTACTATGGATAGGCTCCGACCAAAAACCTCTTCTTTTGAACACTGGTGGTTTTTCTATAAATAACGTATGCCTTTTTAGATATGATTCTAGATGGGGAGCTTTACCCAATATCAAAAGGGACATAGAAACAACTTGGACGTCCACTAATTTAAATCCTAACCCTCCACAAGTTAGTTCTCTACTCCAAGCCAGCTGTAAAGCACTCTCACGTTGGAGACACTAACATCAACCAAATTCTCATCATAGAATCTTACATATCAAGTCATTATTACATGAAGCTTTTAAGGCTGAGAAACCCGATTTTGAGTATATTTGTGGCCTGAAATCTGAATTAAGTTTGCAATATAAACTAGAGGAGGAATATTGGCGTACAAAGAGCAGGATACAATGGTTACGTTCTGGAGATCGAAATACATCGTTTTCATGCCAAAACTACACAACGAAGGTTAACTAATCGCATTGTTTTCCTCAGGAATGATCGGGGAGATGACTGCTTTGAACAGTCCCAAATCAGTGATACAATCCTTGACTATTTCACTAAACTTTACTCTGTTCCTCAAGCTAAGGATCCAGACATTCTATTACATTCCGTACACCCAAGAGTGACGAATGATATGAATACCATGCGTACCCGGCCTTTCTCCAATGAAGAGATTACTAAAGCAGTTTTCCAGATTTCTAGGGATAAATCTCTAGGACCAGATGGCTTTTGTGCTGCTTTTTATCATGACCACTGGCCTTTGGTACGCCCACACATCTTTGCAATGGTCAACAAGTTCTTTACGGAAGGCGTTTTTGATACTTCTCTAAACCATACTCATATTTGCTTGATACCGAAAAAGGAGCATCCTTGTGGGAACCGAAATTCGCACCGTCGATTTCCGTTAGTTACGGAAAATCAGAGATAACTCTAACTTTCCAGAGATCCCAGATTTCTGTGAGTCAAACACGAATAAGATCAGAATACAAAAATAAACGAAAGAGTACGAAATTTAAACAATACGAAATGGGGAAAAGAAGATTCTTGTTCTTATTCTCGTGAACGTTTTACAATCGGGCAGCAGTTACAACCGTGAGAACAATCAGTAAATATCCTAGAACTAACAGTGGAACTGTGAACAGCCCACTACAAGAAATATGACTATCGATAGCGTACCAGGATA
>OVAV01001582.1:0-12942 GCA_900406375.1 Iberis amara
CGTTAAAGATGAAAAAAAACATTGAGTTTAACGGTGTTAAAGGAATTAACAATTGACTAATTTGGAATCTAATTCGGGCCGGTCAATCATAATTTAATATTAAAATGACATATGTTAGAAAGTTTGAGATGAAAATGGCCTAATAAAAAGTTAGAGGTTTTTATGGCTTAAATTTGAAAGTTCTNAAATTTTTCTTCATAACGACAACTAATATGAAACGGAGGGAGTAGTTAACTAATTTTAAATGTTAACAGTATTAAAAATTAAATCATAGACTAAAAATTGGTTATCCATCTGATTGATCCATTTATTTTTGCTACCCATTTTAGCAAGATATTTTTAAATAATCCCATATTCGAATCCTGACCTTTTGTGCCTACCTAAGCTAAATTTTGCTATCCACATGATTTAATATAAATATAAAAAACAAACAAAAATGAGTAGAAGTATGTTCACGCGCTCTTCATGAGCTTTTGAGTGGAAAAAAACAGATATTATTAATAGAAAATTCCGACAAGATTTAACAAAAAACAGATAATATCTTCTCCACAAAGACAAAAAGCGAAAGCGTAGAAGATGAGAACACAACCTCCACGTGTCATAGTCATAGCATCTTTGAACCTGAGCCACATGATTCAACAAAGTTCTCGACTCATCTTTGCTTTTTCCTTTAAATTTAAATATGTAATGCTGACGTGGATTATCATCCTCTTGCTCTTTTAAAGTAACCTCTTGACTCTGCTCTTTCCATTAACAACAACTATCTTTTCTCTCTCACCAATCTCTAAGAGTTCTCTCTCTCTTGAATCTCCTTCTTCGTTTTCAGATTTAGCTTGTTTACCGGTGAAATTCATCTTTGTTTTTTGGTTTCCCGTCGAGAAAAAAGCAAACGAGTTCGGATTCTTCTTCTTCTTCTGCAACTATGGCTATGCAGGTTTGAGATCTATAATCTTTTTCTTCTAATTACTCTTTTGTTTTATTTATGTTTTAAGTCACAGAGGTAAGCGAATAAATTTAGATGAATTTAAGCTAAAATTAGGCTAATCCAAGAGGAGTTATAAGCAGAAAACATAGGTTTTGTCGGATTTCAAGTTTCAATCTATGTCCTTAAGAAAAATTGAAACTGAAAAATATTCGATTGCGCAGGTTTATTGTTTTATATACAAGGCGATTTGTGGGATTATTATGGTCGGTTGTGTCTAAATGTTAGGTAAGAACCAAGTCTCAAATCCTTGATTTATATGGTGGTCTGACTCTACTAGATGAGTTTTATTTAGAAATTTTTTACTTTAGGCTTTTATAACATCTTGTATTATGAAACTAATTATTTCTTATTTTTCAATTTTTTAGGAACGTTGTGATGGTTTATGTGACAGAACTTCTGATGAGTTTATCTCTTCCACTGATGCCTTTTATCTTAAGGTACTAATTGAGTTTCTTAATCTCTTGTTTAATTGGTTTCAAAATTAAAACTTGAGGTTAATAATAATATATTTTTGTGGTTTATAGGCAAGAAAGCCTTATACGATTACCAAACAAAGAGAGAAATGGACAGAAGCTGAACATGAGAATTTTGTAGAAGCTTTGAAACTTTATGGCAGAGCTTGGAGACGAATCGAAGGTGTGTGTTTGTACTTATCTGATTACTTTCAGATAGTCTAATACACATTCTAAAATTAGGTTTGATGAGGACAAATATTTGGTCCCTAGTATGAGTTAGAGTCAACTTTATTTGAATAGAGATTTGACTTTTTTGTTGATTTCTTTTCATGGAACAGAACATGTTGGAACAAAAACTGCTGTTCAAATTCGAAGCCATGCTCAAAAGTTCTTTAATAAGGTTTCTCGTGATTACGGTGTTAACACCGAGAAATCGATTGAGATTCCTCCTCCAAGGCCTAAAAGAAAGCCGATGCATCCTTACCCTAGGAAGCTAGTGATTCCTGATGCAAAAGAATTGGCTTTTACTGAATTAACCGGAGCCAAATTGGTCGAAGATGAAGATGAAGATGATCAATCTCCAAGATCGGTTTTATCACTCCATGGCTCAGTTGGTTCAAATTCACCTAATTCTTCTTCAGCTGATTACCAACATTCACCGGTATGTTCTTTACATGATCCGAAACACAATCCGGTTATAGTTCAATCGAAGTTTTCGGATTTTCTGACATTATTATTGATATTTTTGACAGAGGCATGAGTTATCATCTCACACTGAGGAATCATTGTCTCCAGAAGTAGAGACTAAACAAAGCTTTAAGCTCTTTGGAAAGACTTTTCTAGTTGGTGATTACAACTCTTCTACGAGTTATGATGACTCTGAAACAGATTATGTTCGATGTTCGTCTTCTTCAGAAGACTTTGAAACAGAAGTAGCGGCACGAAGAGTAGTACCGGAGTTTAAAAGAAGCGAAAGATCAGCGTTTTCGCAGTTGAAATCTTCTGTGACTGAGATGAAGAGTTTGAAAGGGTTCATGCCTTACAAAAAGAGGATAAAGATGGATGAAAACAATGACAGTGAAAAAATGTCATATCCTTTGTGGTGAAATGTGTGAAACTCTTTTGATCGTGACTTTAAGTTTCTGTGTATATAAATTGTTAGAGGATTAAGTTCGTAAGCAATCAGTCCAATGTTCCAGTATTTATGTACTTAACTCTTGAGGATTTATTGCTAATACGAGCTCGAGTAATTGATATATCAATTTCAATTAGTTAAGTTTAAGGTACTTACATGTTTGTTTACTCTCTCTAAATTGTTGAGCAAAGTTTAGGCATTCAGTTTAGTTTAGTGGCCAGAAACCCAAAAATATGTAACAGTTTCTTCTAACCAGTGCAATACGATAATTTGGAGTTACTTTGATAAGCTTATTTTGTTACCAAAACAAACAAAATCCTTTTCTTTAGTCATGTTTCTTGCTTATTGTTCAACTTTTTTGTCAATATTCGTTGAATTAAATCAAAACAAGAACATTTTACTGAGAAATTACCTATGAGGTTGAATAAATTAATAAAATAAAAAAACCCAGTAAATGTTACAAATAAATGAATAATGGTAGAAATCAAAATTATATAAGTCAGTTCTGCCACGTGTAAAATTTTAATTGGTTTCTATTTACTAATAGAAAAAGTCGCCCCATTTGAGAGCCTCGTTTTTTTTTTTGTTCACAGCCTCGTTTAAAACCCTAAACCCTTTCGGATTTCCTGAAGGTTCTTCGTCTGCTTCGCGCTTCACTTTCATTCCTTTGGATAGTCGTCATCGTGTGGCTAATTAAACTTGGGTAATGACTAATCATGGAGGATCTTCCTCATCTGATATTCACTGCGTGTTTGTGGAGACTAATTTCGACACTCGTCTCGCTTTGCTTGTTCACAAGGAAGAAAACATCTCCGATTTCAAAGGTGAAATATATTTCCTCAGGTTTCTTACTCAATCTCTATATATACCGATTGTATCGGCTCCAATACTTATTTATGATGTTAATTTTGCTCTCTACAATCTTTCTGCGTTTCTAATTATTTTGGTTAATTTACACTTAAATCTGTACCCAATCTTGCTTTTGTGTGATGTTAATTTGATCATCTGCTTTTAAGCGCATACTTGTCACTACGTTTTCCGATTATCTGGCTACATTATTATATCGTTTATGGTTATAACAAGTCACATGTTCTGTGGTTTAATTATAGAGAAACTATGCAGAGAGCATAAGAAAACTTTCCCACAAGTTGGAGACATTAATATCACAGCGTTGAAGGTACAGCCTTTATCTACTGCTTTGATTGTAGACTTTTTATTTCCTGTTTGCAAATTGCAACAAGTAATGAATAGTTTTTTTATTACATAATCAGGTTAAACGCCGTCGTCGATTTTATCACTTGACAGATTCTATGGATATGATTAGTAAGGCATTTGAAGGTATCAAGAATGAGTGGTTTATGTATGTTGATGCCGTAAGAGTTGAAACGGGTGAGCTATTGGCTTTAATGGATGTCAACCAAAATTGCTTAAACACTGAATTGCTTGAAAAAAAGAAGGAAGTTACAGTTGATTTAGTAGGGCATTCCAGGGATCTTACTCTTGAAGAAGATTTGAAAACTGAAGTTAAGAAAACAAAGAAGAGGAAAATGGAAAGTTCCGATGGGGAAAAAAGTCGAAAGAAATCCTCAATTGATCCCAACCTATCTGTTGTTGCTATGAGTGCGTCAAGATATAATGTGGATACGAATAAACCACAGGTTGACGTTGTTGCTTCTGAATCTTGTGCAGTCTCATCAAGAGAAAAAATGGATGATATCCTTATGGGAGCAATAGGGAAAGGTAACCTATGGTTTACTTATTAGGGAACATAGTGATTCTTATCATTAGACATATCAGAGAATATTAGTTCATTTTACCTTTGTTTTATAGATATTGAAAGCAGTGAGAAAAATTGCATTAGTGTGGAAGGAAAGCAACAGACTTCTGAAGCGGACAGGTTATGCCAAGAGAAAATTCTCACAGTTAATTCAGATCTTGTAGCTGGGAAAACTATGGAAGAGGTACAGGATGTGGAAGCCAATCAAACTGTTGGAAAACCTCCAGTGGATGATTTGGCTATGAGGAAATCAAACGACTCTGATGAGAGTCACAAACCATGTGGAAAAGTACCAATAGAAAAGTCAGATGATCTTAGGGAAGCAAAAGAACTACGTAAGTTATTTTAAAACTGTGGTTGGATTTTGGGATCATTTAGTAGGTGTTATGTAGAGTTACGTTATATTTACTCTTGATAAAATAAAAAATTGATGTTTGATAGATCTTGAAAATGGAGAAAATATTGTCGAATTAGTCAAAACTAACCAAGAGAAGGATCTTCTGCCTACTTTAGATACTTCAAGAGATGATTTGAATGCGAGTCATGAAAAGCTAGATGGTTTTCTTTCAGGAGCAATAGAAAAAGGCAAGCCTCTCTTTTGTTTATGGTGGAAGTTATTGATTCTTTTTTTCAGATGTTACTAGTGGAGTTATAATACATTTAACTTAATAATTCTTTTTTCCGTTTATAGACAATGAAAGAGGCGAGGGAAGTCGATTGACTCCAAGTGCTGAAAATAATCTTGAGACTGCTGGATTGGGGACTAACCCAGTTAATCAGTTGGAGGCTAGCAGTAATTTGACAACCGTTCCTTCTACAGAGAAGAAGAAAAAAAGGCGAAAGAAGAGTTCAAAAGACCACATCAATCAATCTGCAGTTGCTGCTACTACAACTTCAAAAGACACTGTTAATGTTGATCCGATCTCAAAAAGGGATTTTCTTGAAAATCCTCTTGTAGAAGCAATCCAGAAAGGTAATGTCAGATTTTTTGTTAAATTTATTTACACTCTATACTCAAATCTGAGGGAGTTTATATTACTAACTCATACTGCTATTGCTGATTCTGTGTAGAAAATGAGATGGGTGATAAATCTGTCGAAGATGTCGGAAGAGATGAAATTGAAAATGATAATCTGGCGAGCCACTTGGCAAATCATTTGGAAACTAGCAGTGGATTGACAACTCCAGTCACAGAGAAGAAGAAAAGGCGAAAGAAGACCTCAAAAGATCACATCAATCTATCTTCTGCTGCTACTACTCTAACTTCAACAGAAAATGCAAATGAGATAAAAGGAGTATCAGGAAATGTAGATCATGTTGATGCCACTCCTGAATCTTTTCTAATCTCAGGAATAGGAAATCATAGCAATTCTATTGTAGAAGCTAGACAGAAAGGTAATTTCAGTTCTTCACTGAATTTGCTTATCCTCTAGTCTACAGTCAGATTTCAGGACGTTTCTAGTATTAACTCATGATATTGTTGCTAATTCTTGGTTGAGTTTTGCCATTTTCTTAAGATGTCATTGGGAGTTTATATCAACTCATATAATATAACTGTTCATGTAGAAAATGATATGGATGAGAAGTTAGATGACAATGTGGGAAGCAGAAAACCTATACCAAGTGTTGCAGCTAATATCCAGACCAATGATGTTGCGAGCTACTCGAAAAATCAGTTGGAGGCTGACAGTGGTCTGACAACTGGTCCTACTACAGAGAAGAAGAGAAAGCGAAAGAGGTCCTCAAAGGATTACATTGATCAATCTATTCCTACCACTACAATTTCGAGAGAAATTTTGAATGAGAAGGAGGAGGTAGCTGGAAGTGTACAGCCTGCTGATGCTACTTATGAATCTGTTCTACAGACTGGTATTTTCAATTTGGATATGCTTCTTTGCTATTATGATCATTTCTTACAGGGACTTTCTGTCAACTCTTAATTGGTGATTTTGTCTTGTAGAAAATGAGATGGGTGACAAATTTGCCGAGAACACGGGACCTACAAGCTATCTACAAGTTGCTGATTTGGAAAGCACCCCGGTTCAGGAATCCAAAACGATCGGCCACATTGGGAAATTGATGGATGAAAACAAAACCCCTGAACATGAAGTTGCTAAGGACAATGCTGAAGTAGATGCTGGTGAGGCTAAAACGGTGAAATCCACTAAGAAGAAAAAGTCTAGAAAAGCCAAAACCCCAGCTAAAGAAGATACTCTGGTCGATTCTAGTGCACAGAATGTTGAACCTATCATCAAAGTTGTAGATGGAGAAGAGCCTGATAATGTTATCAGAAATGTATTAGATTCTTTGCAACATAAGAAGGAAACTGAGGAAAACCTGGGTAAAATTGGTAAGAAGTCAAGCAAGAAATCAAAGAAGAAAGACTCTTTGAACAATGTAGAGGCCCAAGTGTTGTCAGTTGACGTAAACAATACTGCTCAGAAGGAGGTTCCTCTAATTAGCAATCCAAAAGACACCGATGTATCAGTCGAGCCAGCTAAAGAAGGCACTGAGAGCCATTTGAAAAAGAGTATTGAGGTTGTTAAAAATACCGAGTATAATAACCCTTCCAAGCAGATTCTAAAACAGAATGCTGATATGGGAGACAATTTTGGTTCTAGTCAGGACACTATTGTTGGTGGTGATAAGAAGCTGAAGCAAGATCAAGTCACCGGTGGAGTTAAATCTGAAAAGGAGAAGAAAAGACTCGATTTGCATCCTGATGGTTCCATTGATGGTTCATTAAGCTCAATGAAACCGAAAGAGAGAAAAGGTAGAATTCAACCAGCTAGTTCAGGTACTAGTCAATTACAGTCAAGGATTAAGAATGATGGCAAAGGTTCAAAGGTTGATCGCTCCAATACATCCATGAAAGGTGCTATCAACAACAAGAAGGAAACGGTGACGAAAAGCTCTAAGTCAGTCACAGTAAATAAGAGTACGATGAATTTCTTCAAGGATGCTGAGTTGGATTCGACAGATGACGAATCTCACAAGACAGCTTCAAATGACTCCACCAAATCACCTGTGGATAGTTCATCAGACGATGATGATAGCGACTTGACTTCTATGTCTAGGAAGCAAGGTACTTTTTTTTGAACTTAATATAACTTAAATCACATTTTCGGTCAACCAAATATGCTAATTTCGATTGTTGATTTCAGCAGAAAACAATCTGACTGGAGGAACAAATAGGTAAGTGACTGGTTAAGAGTATAGTTGTCAATATTAGCCGGTCCACACGTACTATGGTCATAAACTTCTTTGGCCGTCTTGTGAACAGGTTTTCAGGGAGCCTACAAGATATTCTAAGAAACTCAAGAAGCTTCAAGATGGCGAAACTGAGAGCATCTCAGTCACAACCTGACGATGATAGCCCTACGTTGGATTTCGTCCCTGATAGCCAAGCCAACTAAAGCTTTGGCCTATCAATTTTTGACTAAAGATGCTTAAGTCTTCAAATCATGGTTTTGCCTGTTCTAAAGTGATACTGTTTTGGTGCTTCTTCTCTGTCATTTTCGTGTTAATCAGAAATGCTTGACAAGAGGTGAATGCTTCACAATAGTAAACATCAAATACATTTATGGTTTTTCCTTTATTTTACTGTATAATCCATTAATTGAATGTTTTATGTTACATGAAACAACAATATGCGTAAGTATGATATGAATTATCTGCACTTGTTCAAGAGAACTTAAGCGCCAAACAACCTGAAACTCAATCGTGACTGTGTTCGCTTCGAGCTGTCAAAATATAAAGAAGAATAACAGAGTTATATACTCTTTCTATGATTATATAATTATTCTGAAAAGTTACTTCAATTTACCCTTTGGTCGCAGATGGTTTCACCAAAGGCTTTGTAGGAGGAGGAGGAGGCTGAGGAATATCACTCATTATAGGTACACTTTTGACCTGTTAACAAACAAAACATTTATGTTTCTATTCACACAAGTGAATAAAAAGAGACTAAATAATATATTACCAAACTCCTGTATTGAAGATTGTAGAAGGAATGAATATATCTCTGCTTTGCTAATTTCTGATCTTTGTTCAAATGCCTCCAATAGCTATATGTACTTCCCATATTTATCACTCTGTTTGCATATATCTTCCATGTATAGCTACACATTTATTATAATCATATATTATTTTCTTGACATAATTTAACTTTTTGACCATTATTAAAAATAATTTTTCATACCATTCATTTATACGTTGCAGCCCTCCAGCTGAAAACATGTTCCAGTAGTTAGGATCATTATTGCATTTCACAAAGAAATCTGCAATCTTATCACTCGAATATTCTCCATTACTCGGGTCAATATGGAAGCCAGAGACACCATCTACAATAATCTCAGCTGGACCACCTTGGTTTGTTGCGAATGTGACCAAACCACAACTCATAGCTTCAATTACAGTAAGACCAAAAGCTTCATAATGTGCAGGCTGCACAAAAGCACCTCTTGTATCTGCAATACATCTGTAAAGTTCACCGTTTCTGATTCGGTCGGTTTGAGCTGCGATCCATCTAAACTGACCCTTGAGTTGGTATTTCTCAATCAAAGTATGCATCTTCTTGATCTCTGAAATCTCTTCTCTGTCTTTAGACTTGAGAGGGTCGAAGAATCCTCCTACGATCACGAGGTTGACTAAGTCTCGTAGCCTCTTGTTCTTGGCGTACCACTCGGTTAATCCGGTTAAGTTTTTCACAACATCAAGCCTTGCCATTGAGAAGATTATCGGTTTCTTCTTGTCCATCAAATATCCACTTTTGTTCATAGGAAAAAAAAACACACCGTTAAATTTAATATATACTCCCTCTATTCCTAAATAAATATATAATGTTTTAAGTTTTCCCTCTATTCCTAAATAAATATATAATGTTTTAAGTTTTCACTATTAAGAAAACACAATTATTGTTATTTATAAATACATTATTTTCTTAAATGAACAATTTTCTATGATTTTAAACCAATAGTATTTTAATAAATTCACACATTCTCAGTTAATGTGTTTTGAAATTTGTAATTTGCAATTAAAACTGCAGTGAAATGTGAAAAAATCGTCTTTTTAGGAACAAAAATTTTGCTTTAAAATATCATATACTCCCTATGTTTCTAAAAGAAGGATTTTCTAGATTTTAATATTTTTTTTTAAAGATAGATTTTTTCAATTTTCTATGTAATATTTATTGAAAACTTGTAGGTTTCAATAAAAATTGATTGAAAATATTGGATTTGTTGAAATACTATTGGTTTAAAGTTATAGAAAATTGTTAGGTAGAAAAATCAATGTATTTATTTTCTATAGTTAATGTGTTTTATTAATGTGTGAAAAGTCTAAAAAATCTATTATTTAAAAACAAAAGAAGTATTTAGGAACGGAGGGATTAGTAGATATGGAGTACTATATATCAACGGAAAGAGAAACACAACTTTTGCTTGTCCTATATAGTTTTATAAGATATTTTTGTAACCATATATAGTATAATTATGGATATATGTAAACGTGTGAGATAAGTAAAACAGAGAATAGAGACGTACATGTGTTCATTATTCTCATTTTGGCTATACAAGAGTTCTTCAATGGAAGGATAGAACTTGGTGAATCTCCGGTCTTGTGCGGTAAAAGGGAAGTAGATAGAGTCATCTGCACCAGGAGCTGCGATATTGAACTTGGGATCAAACACATTAATGCCTGAAACAACTCTGTATAGCCCCGGAAGTGTGTAGCTCATGTGGCTCTCGTATTGTCCTGCTCTCTCTTTACTGAACAAATTCAAAACCATACCGGATTATGTTAAACCAGGTCTCGTTTTCTATTTACTGTGTAGTTCATGTGGACCGGAGATTAGAGCACGTAAATTAATTACCTTCCAGCAATCTCTTGATAAGTACTGGCTATGATGAAATCAGCAGAGTTCATAGAGATTAAATCTGCCGTAAATTGAGATGAGAAGTGATATTTACTATCAAACTCTTTCCACTTGATGTCGGAATCTTCGTACTTAGTCTTCTCCAAGGCATGTGCAATAGTTGCCTGCATTTATATAAAAATTTTGGTTTATATTTTTAATTAATTACATAGGATGAATATTATTTGAGCATTCTCAAAAATATCACAAAGTAGTTATTTTTCAAAAATAACATTCACTCTTAATTTATTCTAAAAATAGTAAAATACCTTACAAAATGTTTTTTTTTCTTCAAAAATATCACAAATTTAAAACTGCTTAAAAACTTCAAAATTAATCATTAAATCTCAAAACTAAACCCTACCCCTCAAAAACTAAGCTCTACACCTTAAAAAATAAACCATAAACTCTAATTAGTGAACTCAAACCTAAAAAATTAAATTTCAAATCTTTAAAATTCAATTTTTAAAAAAATCAATTTTTACGTTTATAGTATTTTTGGAAGAAAAACATTTTTATGATATTTTTGAAAAAATTGGGAGTCTAGTATTTTTGAAATATGATAGAATTCCTCGATTTTATTTGTCTATATTTAACAAACTAAAAGGTAAAGTAACCTGAGTGATTCCAAGCTTATTGGCCATGAGTGAAGCCACCAAGTTTCCATCAGTATAGTTTCCAATAATTAAATCAGGTTTTCCTTCCAAAATATCCAATATTTTTGTTGTTGCATTCTACTCATTAAGATATACAATTAGTAAACGTAAATTTGTACAGAAAGAAGAAGAGAAATCTACCGTTATTGAATGTGATATTACCTTTGTGAACCTTTCTAGATAAGGGTAGATATCAAAACGAGAAACCCAACGACCTAAAATCCCATTCTCTGTTACAAATGGAATTCGAAGAATATTCGAATGTTTTGTACCAAATATAGGTTCCAATTCTTGGTTACACTTTGTGTTTTTAGCGTCTGGGATTAATCTTGTTACGACAAGAATCTGAGGTTTGAAATTGAGGCCTTGAGAAATGATTCTGTGAAGCAACTCATCTTCAAGGGCCTTGACTTGATCAAGAATGTAAACAACTTGACCACCAGTATCAGGCAAACCAAGAACATCGGTTTGACCAAAGTAACCGTGAATCGAGAAGATGACAACGTTAAAGATTGTAGGAATCTTAGCAAAGAATCTATCAATGTTACGAGAATCAGGAGCTTGAAGAATCTCAGATAATATTCTCATTGTCTCCTTCACTCTCCCTGCGTCTGCACCCCATCCTTTCTCGAAACCCCACTCCTTAAACCTGTTTCCGGTTTAAATTTATAATTAAACCGGTTAACTAATCCGTCGGTTAGCATTGTAAGTAATTAAGGCAAGATGAGTTAAAAGATTCATCAACCTGAGTTCAAAGGCGTGGAAAGGTGTCTCCTTTGGCAGCTCAGATAGAAAAACATCAGCCAAAATCAAACTCATCTCAAGCTTTTTAGCTGTGTTTAGTGTCGCATTCATCATAAGGTTCTGAAATTATTTGGTAACATTGATTTAAGCTTAGATTAGACTTTTAAAAATTTCATTTGCATTTTTCTTTTTCTTTTTTTTCCCTCAAAGGAGTCTACATTTTGCTTACAAAATTGTTTTGTTAATAATTTAAACGCAAAATTAAAATTTCTAAGATAATAATATTACTAGAAATCGAAAATGATTAGAAACTTCTCAAAAAATGCCACATTATACGTTATTCTAAAATTACCATTCAAATATTAAAATATTCAAAAATACCAATACACTTTTTCACAGACACAAAACCAACACACTTTAATTAAATTCATGAAATAATTCTAAATGTATTAATAACCTTCACATATTTAAATTAAAACCCCTACACAAACCTAATTTAACTTGAGGTGTTTTTGGTTTACTTTCCTCCTAAAATTTTAGTACTTTTAGAGAAATGTTATAATTTTTTTTTTTTTGTCAAAAGAGAAATGTTATACATCATGTGATTTTTTTTTTTTTTTCACAACATTTTATTTCATACTTAAGAAATTACAAAAAGATAGGCATCATCGTAGACACGCAAAAAAATAAAAAAAATATTATTCACAAGGAACACAAAAGCTAACCTCGCCTTGATGCTCAAGGGACAACAAATAGTCCACAAGAGATTGTGGGTTATCGTTTAAACGACCTCCGAGCTTCGAGGACACAAAACTCAATCCATTTCCTATAGAAGACGACAACGAAAGCCGTGGCATAGTGAAATCCAACGCTCCAAAATCCACCTCCAACGCATTTTCATCCTTTGCCCTGTTTACACACTTGTTAGAAAGTATAGCATTATTTATTTGGTATGTAAAAAGAGGAAATATACAACATACCAATTCTCATCAAAGAGAAGCTCTTTGAGTTTGAGAAATTGAGTGCTCGAAAGAGATTCTACTGAGAGATTGGAAGAGTTAACATTCACATATTGCCAATTTCCAGGGTTTCCTCTTACCGCAAACGCCACGTTCGGTGGAATTACCACTGCCTCCTGCATTTTCATTCACGTTTGTTACAATACTTTATAGCTAACCATATCATTTTTTTTTTTTTTTTTTTTCTTTCTTTTTCAAACTAATGAACATTAGCAACTGATGCAGGGAGCATCCTCACGTGCATGTAGTTTCAACGC
>OVAV01001583.1:0-11259 GCA_900406375.1 Iberis amara
GATAATACACATTATATCTTCTTGTGTATATCTCCAATATGAAGGTTTTCAATGGTCTCTTAAAAATTTGTGAAGATCAGCGGTACATTTCCGAAGGTCTACGAGGTTTGCATTGGTCTACGAACCTCTGAAAATACTAAGATCTCTACAAACTTATGCATACCTTTGCAAACTTGTACAAAAGTCTACGAAAGTTTGCGTCAGTTCTACGAAGGTTTGTAGGAGTATGTGGTAGCTTGCAAATCTTCCATAGAATTTCACAGACCTTTGTGGCAAATTTGTAGAAATCTACGAGAAGTTTACAAAGGTCTACGTAAGGCTGTTGACCACCGCAAATTTTTTTAGGCCTCTGCAAATCTCCGCATATCTGCTGTAGTACTTCCAAAAGAAATTATGAAGTCTGCTAGCTTAAGTGAAAAGTCTACTTTAATGGCTGAAAACAAAACTTCGCTTGCAGATGAAAAATTAAAATTAGCTAAAAGTTCTTTATTAATCTATCTTTGCGAAACTAGTTTTTTTGTTAAATTTTTCAATTCATGCCTAAAATACAATTGTCTTATCATTATCTAATAATATCTTAATAATAAAAACGTTTATTTCTCTATATTTTATATTGTTGTTTTTCTTATGACACATCCATAAACTAAACTACTATGAGCACGCACAAAACAGAACTTCAATGTTGACATTTAAAGTAAGATCTTAAATGTGAACGATTGATTTTTGTTTAATAACAAGAATTAGATATCGATACCTTTAGCTTTCTAAAACATAAAAACTTTTAAAAGAAATTGATTGGTCTTTTTTTAATCTTATCTGTCCTGTTTTTGTTTAGAGAGTGAATATGAAATCATGTTTTCTCCGATCTTATTTGTTCTGTCTCGGTTTTGATCAGAAATCTTAAACGTTGTTGGTCAATGTTTGTTTCTATAATAAATTTATATAAAATATGTTTTGAAAGAATATTTATTCTAGAATATATTATCTAGATTACTCTAAAATATGGAATTCATAAATCATTTATAGTTTTTTTTAGTCTGGAATATCTAATATTTTTTGTAGATTGCGAAATATCTTTTCCAGAAGATGTGGTTCTAAAAGTCACCAGGTATTTTAAGCAATTGGAACCACCGTTCTATACTACTATCAGTGATTGTTCCAAACACCACAAGATAGTTTAATTTTATAAAAAAAGATAGTTTAATTTTATTGATACGTAGAAGAACGATGGCATAGCAAGAACCAACAAAGGCGTCATCTCTTATTAATAATGCTACAAAAAAGGCTTCGATAGTGATAAATAAGTAGAGATTCTTAGGCGGTAGTGGGGACAATGTTGGTCACAGAAACCATAACCATTTCTGCTTCAAATATTATGGAATCATTCACCAAATACCCACTTCCGAGATCTTTACGCAATATTATGTTGTTAACTCCCACCCCATAACCTTCTCGAATCGGGTACCAAGCCGCAGAATATACTTGCTTGTGGCTTGAGCCTCGCTGATTCCTTAATCGCAGATTAACCGCACCCCATGTGGTTGTCGCGACTGCGTTTGGCTTAAATCCTTGAGCATATAGGAAGATTGGAAGTGCATGTGGTCTTCCGTATCCATCTCCCTTCGGATTAAACCCTAATCTCCTGGTTACAAAATTCACATGATTAAACTAATTTATATATATATGGTCGCCAAAACTATATGCAAAAATACGAGATTCCTCCGACAAGGGAAGAAAAGGGAAGAAAAGCAGAGGCAATCCCGTTTGCTTCTTCTGACAGACTCCCTTACACCGTCGTGCCATTGGTGCTGGCAATTCTTCCGTCGTGTGCTGTCGTCAGGTCTTGGCGGCTCCGTTTGTCTGGCTTCCCTTTTTATGGCGGCTTAGAGGTTGTGAAGAGCGGAGTCATCTCGGAAGCGCTGGGTCTCGCCGGTGACGATCGGCTTCTCTCGGCAGATGGCTCTTCTCCCTTTTCCTCCAGGTGGTGCTGATGCCTCCCTCTCATTCTGGCCTCCAGTTGCGGTGGTTTCTGGATCCGGATCTGGATCTGATTCCTCGATGGTGTTATCCTTCCGAATTCTTCTCGTTGCGTTTCTTCTCTCCTTCGGTGGTGGTTGTAGCCACCGCCCTTGGTTGTTTATGGTTTTCTTGCGGCGGATCTTGGTATAGCTCTTCTTCAGGCGAACTCTCGGTTTCATTGTCTGCTTCTTCCCCTTCTCGGCACTAGGCGCAAGCGGCGCTTCATCTGGTTTGGTCAACCGGTGTGGAAGTGTTTGGTGGTCGGCCGTTTCCGGGGTGGTTTCAGGCGGCGTCTGAGGTGTTTAGGTAGAGGTGTGCGCAAAAAGGCTCGCGGCGGTTTGAGAGCGTCGTGCGCGTGNGCGTGCTTTGGCCATCCTCCGTCTCTTCTGCTTCTCCGGCGGCCGACGAAGGTTCTGTTGAGATGTTGACGGTGGCGGGTGATAGCGTTGCAAAGTCTAAGGTTTTCTTCCTTTTGGTTAGAGGCCTTGGGGTTGTAGAAGTTTGGGCTTTGGCCTAGTGGGGTTTTGAGTTTCCAATATTGTTTCTCTTCATAGAGAATAGGGGTTTCTTGGTTTTTAAAAAAATATTTTTGGGTCCTTGGCTTTTTAAAAAGTCAATGTAATATTTTTCATATCAATTAAAGTTTACATTATATATATATATATATATATATATGTAAAAATGGTGAGATTTAAAATACTAACCAGTATCGGTCTTCGACTAGAAAATCGTCAGAGTAATAAAATTTATCTTCCAAGGTGGAGAAACGAAATATCTTCCAAGTGAAATCATTTCGAGGAGGGTTTGAGACAAATGTGACTTTCTCTTGTTGTTTGGCTGGTTTAACGATGAAAATCTCAGCACCAAAAGAACAAGTGTTCTGCCTTTCAAACATGTTGTAAAATGTCGGAAGAGGTAACACTTGTGCATATCCCCACTCTTTCTTTGCCTCGTTGTATCGTTTCACCCTTCCATCTACATTCCAAAACGGAAAAAATCTATTCTTACCTTTACCAATATAAGGAAACTTAACATGCATATATCATATAGTATAGTTAATTTTATGAAAATAAAAACCTGAAACAACCAAGTACTTGCGCTCTTTGGGATTGTAGACAAAGAGTTTGAGATCAACATTGACTTCCCAGCCCTTGGGAAGTGATTCTGTTTCTTCAATCCTCACATAAAGTGAAATATGATTATATCCTCCATCCTCTTTATTACCGGTCACGTACAAAATCAACCTCCTGATTTCGTTTTTGACATAAAAAAAAGCCCAATCTTAAAATTTACAGAAACAATTGGACTAAAAAGCAAGAATGGAAACATTAGTTGAAGAACTTTTGACCATTTGTAACCAGAAGACTCAAAAACGGCAGATTCGTAAGGTTCGAATCTTTCCTTAATCACAAAGAAGCTTCCTATTGTTACTATTTTACTCGATGGTCGCTCGTCTCTCATCACCCTCATCAATCCTGTGAGATGAGATTGTAACCAATATGAGATGCAAATAAACATGCATAATCATGATTAAAGATCGCATGCATGCACACCCTCATTCGTGTTGTGGTTGTAAGAACTGTTATACTCTGTTTCGGAAACAGAGGATACTTGGTTCTCTGTCACCTGTTTTTTTGTTCGTTAAAAACTACGTTAGTAGAAGAAACATAGTAGATCAATAAACAAATTTTAAGAAATAAAGAAAGAACCTGTTGAATAAGGAAATCAGCAGACGAGTAAGTGATCAAGAGAAGAGCCATACATACGATTCCCAAGATCCATCTCCTATTCTCCATTTTTTTTTTTTTTGGAAGGTGTAATCGTTTCAGGGAAATCAGATTTTGTGTGACTATATATAGATGGTTCCCTTGCTTCCATTAAATCTATATAAACTACTCGAACTATTTTTGAGCACATACTCATGCCTATCCCTACCGACCAGCGACACGTTTTATTGTTCGTTTCGTATTTACTGTGATATGTCACTGTATTGTTCGTTTAACTGTCACTGCAACCTATCTTATTTTATATATTATATTATTTTATATTTTAGTATAATCAAATTTAACTATTTCTATAGTTTTATTATAATATTTTGAAATCATTTCAATTTATTTTAGTTTTTTGAGTTTACTTTAATTTTTTGAATATATTTTAGTTCTTATTTTTTAGAATTTTATTTTAATTTTTTATAATTATTTAAATTTTTATGGATTTAATTTTTTCCGAAGTTAATTTATTATAAATTTATTTTAATTTTTATAATTTTATTTTAAATTAATTTATTTTGTAATAGGTGTCGCTGCGCCCGATTGCTGTTTGTTTAGCTGTCACAGCGACCTGTCGCTACGACCATCGATAGGTAAACGAACAACAATCTGTCGCTATTACTAGTTGCTCACGACAGGCAAACGAACATGGCCTATATATAAATATTATCATGCTGATGTGTTTCGCTATTTGTAAGGTTTTTTGTGTCACAAGAACAACAACATAGTATCTCATGAGTATTACTCAAGTCTTACACTTTTTCTTTTATTTCGTGAATAAAATTTTTACGTCTGAAATAGATCTAATAACAACTTATTTCCTAAATAAATTTTAACTAACTTAACTTTCTTCCTACAATTTACAAAAACTATTTATTCAATCTAAACGAATCAAATATCAAATCCTCAACTTTCTCTCTCTAAATCCTCCATCTTATCTTCTCGAACCAAAACTCCTTTCCTTTAGTTCTTTTTGAAGTAGGTGTCTGGCATTAAAATGGTGTTCGACATTAAGTTGGCACCATGCATATTTTTCTTCTCTTTTGTTTTAATCGGTTTTGTGCTTCTCCTTTTTGGTAGTACAATTTGCTTCAGTGAGTCTCGGGTTCCCTTGTCGTTCCTCCTCTAGGTCTGGATCTTGGTCTCATCTCTTGCATGCTTCATCTATGTGCAGATCTAGGGGCTTCTCCCTTTCGATTCTCCCATCCAAGTTTTGGATTTGGGTTAACCGATGGTGGTTACAATCTGATGCGAACTCTCTCAGTTCGGCGTCATGCATGTGACGGGTCTACTATTCTAATGGTGGATCGGGCCGCTTCTGTTATCATGATCATTAGTGGTCTCCTGTGGGGTTTCAGTTTTGTTGTAGGTGAGGAGTGTTGGATTTGGTTCCCAGACCTTGGTGCTGGCTGGTGGGCGTGACAAGATCTGTTGTGGCTCATCGACAAAGGAACTTGTTTTTTGGATTCTCGGGTAGATGACGTTTCTTACAGCCAATCTCTTCTTTCAGTTGGGAGCCCAAATTATCATTGATGGTATCGTCGACCAAGCTTTTTTCATGGAGAAGGTTGTTAGTGGGCCCAACTCAATCACGTGGGCGTGCATTTGTTCACCAACTCATCCGATTATTTTGCCATCTTTTTGTGGGTTATTACTTTACCAGTTTTATTTTATGTCTATATCTTTATGTATTTGTCTCCAATTTCATTATATTAACTCCTAAGGGAAAATCTTATTGGGAGTACAATCTACTGGATGCTTCCAATTCAGTTTTTTACCGAATCAGTGGGAAGTTAGGGGATTATTATGTTTTAGTCGGAATATCCGATTTAGAAATTATTTTTCCTATATGGGATTTATCCTCTTAGACTTAGGAGTAATTAGTGTAACTTTTGTGAAGATCATTTACCCTTTATGGGTTTCTAAGTTTCCCTTTGATGGGATTGTATTTACTTCTTGGTGGGATTTCTTTATTAATTAAAATTTTGTTTTGTCAACTCGTAATGCATTTCTTAAGAAAGAAGTTACAACATATTCCATGTGATTACATAGGGAGAGTTTTGTAATCGCGCAAATTTAGCTAATGAATCTGCTTCATTGTTTGCTTCCCTCGGAATGTACTTAATATGGGAAGATGATATCAGCGAGAGAATGTCCAAACATAAAGGTGTGATAGTAGATCTAGCAAGCTGACCATTTCCTAAAACTTCCGCTATGTTATGGATAACCTGGCAATCCGTACAAAATAAAACAGAGCGATATTGTAGGCGATTTATGGAGACAACAACCTCCTTGAGAGCCTTAACTTCCGCCATCAGGCTTGTTTCGACAGATGGGCTTGAAGTACGGCCACGTAATATTACCCGGGAGGAATTGTCGTATAGAATCCAACCAATACCAATGTTATCTTGAGCAGATATCCACGAGGCATCAACATAGTAAGAGTAAGAGAACTGTTCAGCTATATGGCTAGGTGAATGTGGAGTAGTAGAAGGACGGTTGAGAGGTGAGACGTTGGACTTAAGTGACCGTGATGCCTCAGTCCATTTCTTGTGATAGTGTAGACCATGATTGATGAGTTGAGGAATGAACCACATCTTGTTCCCATAAACTAGTGAATTTTGGCTTTTCCATATAGATCAGGCGATGAACGGGGCGAGAGGGTAGTCCAAGGCATTATTAAGGGGGTGGGCTAGTAAGTGAAGGATGTGGTTATCGAGAGAATTGGGGTGTGGCAAGGGGCTATAGCGAAGTGGACAAAGCTCCCAGATCTCCCTGCTAACCCGACATTCAAAGAGAAGATGGGAAATGGTTTCCGGATAGTCGCCATTACATCGTGGACAGTCAGTGGTTGGCATAGTTTTACGTTGGTGGAGGAGGGTAAAGACAGGCAATTTATTATGTAGCGCCTTCCACCAGAAGATTTTGAGTTTATGTGGAATATCCCAACCCCAGATGGATCGATACAGGTTATTGAGAGGAGGATTTACATCCTGATGGATTAGCCGATAGCCAGAGCGAACAGAGTAATTCCCATCCGACGTGTAATCCCATCTCAAGATATCGTCATGTCCAAATATGGAAGGTTGCAGGGAAAGTATTAATGGTATGTCTTATGGTTCAACAAGTGACTCGATTAAGGCTACATTCCAATTGGCTGTATTTTGATCTATAAGGCTTGAAACTATTTGTGTCAAGTCCGGGAACGGATGGAGCGTAACAGGTGGTCTAGAAGGTTTTGTTGGCAGCCAGTTATCAGTCCATAAGCGAATGGTTTTCCCATGTCCAACCACATGTCTTATTTCCTGTAAAAGTAGATTATTATTTTCAACAATTCCTTTCCATGCAAGGCTGGATTTCCGATGAAGCTTGGCCTCCAAGAGGGACGTATGGGGATAGTATTTTGATTTATAAATGCGGAAGAGCAAGGACGATGGATTGGTGAGGAGCCGCCAATTCTGTTTAGCGAGCATTGCTCTATTGAAATCTAAAAGATCCTTAAAACCAAGACCGCCTAAGCCTTTTGAGTTGGTTAAAGTAAGCCATGAGACCCAAGATGTAGCCTTTGAATGACCCTTAGTTGACCACCAAAAATTTCAGATTAACGAGGTAAACTTTTGGATCAGTTGTTTGGGGATGGGGAAACACGACATGCAATATGCAGGTAGGGAGGTCAAGACCGCCTTTATGAGAATTTCCTTACCTGCTGGTGACAATAACTTTGAGAACCAGGACTGTGTACGATGTTCAATACGATCCAAAAGATATTGGAAAGCAGAGGTAATGTTGCGAGGGATAGAACCTTGCAGACCCAAATACTTAGATAAGCCCGTGGAATTATCAATACCTAATAAAGCTTTGATCGCAGTCTGTTGGGTAAGGGGTACTCCTTTGCCAAAAGTCAACGATGATTTGTGGAAATTGATATGCTGACCAGAGATGGAGGCATATGTTGACAATGCAGATTTAAGAAGTCCACATTCTTGGATGGATGCTTTGCAAAAGATAAGCGAATCATCGGAAAAGAATAGATGAGAAACTGGTGGACTGCGTCGTGATGCTCTAAACCCATGTAGTTGGCCCAAGGTAGTGTAATGATGCAATAAACGAGAGAGTCCTTCAGAACAAATGAGGTATAAGTATGGGGACAATGGGTCGCCTTGCAGTAATCCCTTGAAAGGGGTAATATGCCCATGCAGAAGACCGTTAATCAGAACAGAGTATGTAGGGGTGGTGACGCATCTCATAATCCAAGTGATCCATGTAGCATGAAAACCTAGGGTATGCATGATTTTTTCAAGATAATTCCAATTAACACGATCAAAAGCCTTGCTGACATCGAGCTTACAAGCAAGGTATGGTTCTTTTAGTGTGCGGATACGTAAGGAGTGAAGCAATTCATGTGAGATCAAAATATTATCCGTAATGAGTCGTGATGGAATGAAAGCAGATTGAGTCTCAGAAATTATTTGATCAAGCCACGGTTTTAAGCGGTTGGCAAGGATCTTGGATATTAACTTGTACATTACGTTAGTGAGACTGATAGGTCTGTAATCGGAAACAAATTGAGGTTGTTCAACTTTGGGGATAAGGCAAATGTGCGTATGGTTCAGATTGCGATCAAAATCACCCGTAGTAAAGAAAGATCGCACAACACCCACTATATCTGGTTTTAATATGTTCCAGTGATCCTGATAAAAGTTAGCACCCAACCCATCTGGGCCAGGAGCTTTACCCGGGGACATTTCAAAAAGGGCCTTGGTGATTTCCTCATCACAGACTAGGGCTATAAGAGAGTTGTTGATAGTGTCCGTAACTTTGTAGGGAACATGTTGGAGGAGAGGTGTAGGGTCTGCAATTGGGGGTTGAGCATAGAGATCTTGAAAGTAGTCTATAATTACATCTCGGACTGCTCCGGGGGTATAACAATCATCACCTGATGGAGATTTGATATGAAGGATGCGATTATGAGTTCGACGTTGCTTTGCTTTGGCATGAAAATACGCCGTATTCCTATCACCTTCATGAAGCCAATCAATCCGACTTTTTGTTCGCCAGTAAATCTCCTCAAGCCTGTATTGGATATGTAAATCCTTCTTTAGGGTTTGGATATTATCAAAATCGGGGTTTGGTGAAGCATACACATTATTAAGATGGCGTTGAAGTATTCGTATTTGGGTCTTTGAGTTAGTTGTATTACGGACACGCCACTTTGATATAGTGCTTCGACATTGAGAAAGTGTAGTTGAAAATGTGGATGGATTTATAGAGGGTCTAAGATGGTGCCATGCTTGCATTATTGTAGGCTGGAGAGAAGAAATAAAATGCCATCTAGAGTCATATCGAAATAGTGTGGATTTCCGGTGGTGGCATCCTTTAGTGTCCAGGAGGATGGGTTTGTGATCTGATCCTAGCCATAAGAGAGTACGGAGAATTGCATTTGGAAATAAATCAGACCAGTTTGCGTTAGCCATGGCACGATCAATCATAGTCCGGATGAGGTATGAATGTCTACGTCCTATCCAAGTAAAACGATCACCAATGCAAGGAATATCATGCAAGCCTAATGTAGAGATGAAGTGACGAAAGCCCTTAAATGAGTAATGTGGTCGCAGAGGACCACCTGATTTTTCACGATTCGAGACTATATCATTGAAATCCCCAATAAGCAAACGAGAATTCATAACAGAAGGGCTAGAAGTAAGACGTTGGGAGAGTATGTGCCATTGGCGCATGCGTGACGAGTAAGTCGGTGAGCCATACACATAATGCAAATAAAAAGAAGGTTCAGTAGGACTGATTACATACGCTGAAAATAAGTTAGCCGAGGGAGTTCCGAAAATACAAAGATGAAAAGAGGATGGCCAAAAAACTGCCAGAGCACCTCCTCGCCCTACCGGCGGTACAACAAAAAAGTTTTGAAACCCTAACTTAGTACTTAGCCAAGAAATATAATTAAAAGATTGTTTTGTTTCAGAGAGGAGCACAATATAAGGCTTGAAGGAACGCCGAATATCTTGAAGATAGCTAACTGTCAAGGGGCTCCCAAGCCCTTGGCAGTTCCAATGTATTATGATCATGGCGCCTCAGGTGGCTCTTCGGCGGCCACCACACCGTCTTGAGCTTGAGTTGGAGAGGATTCCTCTTGATCATTGGTAGGATCTTGGCGAAGTCGACTTGTAGGGCTTGCATCTGGATGCTCTGCAGAATCCTTCCTTTTCCGAGGGGGAAGAGCTGAGCCACTAGACTGACCGACCTCATGAAGATGCGGTTGAAAAGGAGGGAAAGGCAGAGAGTGACTATACATCACCGGAGCATTAATGAAGTACCTTTGATTGAAAGATTCTGGTGGTGTTGTTGGATCAAATACAAGGAGTGATGAAGATTCCGTGTTGGTTGCAAGTTGAGATGGAGAGCTCTGAGGTGACTGTGAGCGATTGATCGGCTCAGGTACTGCATGCAATGGTGGATGAGGATCTTGTGGGTACATGATTAAAGGCGCATTAGCTGGTGCTTCTTCTTGATTAACTTCCGGAGAGAGGTTACAGTTAGCAGCATCATGATTGAGCAAGCCACACCGATTACAGAAGCGGCGGAGACGATCATAGAAAAATCGGATTGCCGTTGGTTCCTAGCCATCATCAAGTTGGAGAGTACGGAGAAAGATGAGTGGAGTGTCAACATGCACCCGCAGACAAGCCCATACTTCGGCATTAGAGTCTCTAGTAGCTTCAACCAGCCGGAAGCCTTCCATGTGGCCGATCTCTTGAGTAATGTCTTCAGCAACAAGTTGAGTACGATATCCATTTGGCAAGCCGAAGATCTGGACCCAGAAGGAGATAGTGGCGAGATAGTTAGGGTAATAGCGGTGCGTCCAACGGTCAGCCACCACCATCCAGTCTCGGAAGGTCCAGGGACCTCGTTCCAACACAGAAAGCAAATGATGTTTCTCCCTGAAGAAAAATTGGATGGTCCCATCGTCATTTATGTGACCAGTGACACGATCGTGAAGACGCCAGGCACGAGGGAGGGTGTTGCGCATGCCAAGTAAGTTCTGTTGAGAAGGATTTACCCCTCGAACCACCAAACTGAGCCGATTGTTGATGTCTAGGGTTCGGCGAGTGTCTGGAGGAAGAGGCTGCATGTTGGATTCGAGGGAGAGATTTTGCAGATGGCGCCAGAGATCACCACTCATCGGAAGAGGAAGGAATTGAGAGAGATTAAGAGAAGAGGAATGAGAGTTGTGAAAGAAGATAGAGAAAAGAGGCGTAAAAGAGTGATCATATAAAGAGAGAAAGGGGAAGAAGATATGGAAGCTGGAGCACGAAAGAAGAGTGTACTTGATGGATGTGTCAGAGCTGGTAGAGGAAACGAAACGACAAAGAGAGAGAGAGCCATGGATTGGTCGCATGCAGCGAATGGGAGAACCAAGGAGAGAGGTAAAGTAGTCTCCAAGGAAGATGTAACGCCG
>OVAV01001584.1:0-12939 GCA_900406375.1 Iberis amara
TTGAAGGAAGTTTCTTGAGTATTTCCACAATTATATCCACAGATATATGTAAACCTCCACGTTCTTCTTCTTCATCAACATCGGATAAAAACAGAGCAAGGAAAAATAATAAGGCAAAAAGATGGAACACTCGTCAATGTTTACTTGAGGCTATTTGGCCCTACATTACAAAAGTATCTTTGCATCCATCTTCTCTTTTTCCAGGTAATTCTCAGAATCGCCATTTCTGTTTAAATGATATAATAGCTTTTGGTTGTGTGATACTCTGTTTTGTTTATACTACAGGCTCTAGTGTGCGCCTTCTGTTTTATATCTTGACATTTTCTTGATGGTTGGTGCAAATAACTGTGCATCCTTACGGATCTTTCATCTTTATGTTCTTCAGACAAGCTATAAATATAGAATATTAATTTTATTACATGTTCAATCTAACGTAGACACTCAAATCCACAAGATTCCAATAAAACCAAACCAGTCAAGCTAGAGAAGAAGGAAAACCTATGTGGAGTGGGCATATCCACTAGGGCTGGGATTTTGAACCGACTCGAAAATTCCGAACCGGACCGAACCGGAATTTTTTGAACCGAACTGAACCGAATTACATTTTAATAACCGAACGGAACAAAAAAAAANAAAAAAATCGAACCGAATAAACCGAATAAACCAAAAAAACCGAAAAAAACCGAGAAAACCCAAAAAAAACCGAAAAATAACCAAAACTTAACCCAAAAATAACCGAATAAACCGAATTTCAAAACCAAAAACTGAACCGAACCGAACCGATTTCCGAACCGAACCGAAATTTTATTCGGTTCAATTCGGCACAAAAACCGAAAAAACCGAAAACCGAAAACCGAAAAAACAGACCCGAACTGAACCGATTAAACCGAATTCCCAGCCCTAATATCCACCGTTATATATATATATATATATATATATATATTTAGTAAAATCTTGAGTCAAATTCTCCACATATCGTACTTAAGAAGCAACACCCTTGCATGCAATCTTGGTGACTTGATCTCATTTTAAAGGTATCTTTACTTTGTTCAATTTTATGACCATATATCTCCCGAAAACAAAACGCTCATTTCTTTCACCAATAAATCTTTCAATTAAGCATACATTGCTGGATCAAAAGTGACATAGCATGCAAGTATATTCACTGGTTGAACATAATAATGTGCTGACCTTAATACGCGGAAAGATCTTGACATCGAAAGTACAACTTGAATGTACTGCCTCTGAGATACCAGCCATTGGATCATGATCTGTCTGAGAAATAACTTTCACATGATTTAATGACATTGAAAAGCAATCAATCAAAAATATCAAATGCTTGATATCAAAGACAACAAAGGTTTCCAATTTAAATTTGGTGCTCAATTTTGTAATCAAAGGTGGAAATTGCTAGCAAATATATACACCTCTTCTTTTTTAATAATTACTCACTAAGACTAACTATTCCTTATTATAAGTTTGCATAAATGAAATAATCACATAAACTGCCAAATCGAAATAAAAAAATCTCATCAGAAAAAAACATCTCATCGTAAAGAAAACCTAATTTAGGATCTTCTCCTAATTCACTCTCAAATCGGAAATTATCATCACAACAAAAGCCACGAAATCTCTATAAGTCTTTTGGACAAGCTTTGAAGGAGATAGAAATCATTTTTATTTTAGTTTGAATAAATTATTAATTATAAAAATCCATATAATGCGAAACCGCAATGCACTAATGTGGCAGATTTATTCCACACAACCTTCTTCCATGGCACTTTGGCCGAGTGGTCTTTTAACAACCCATAACTAAAACTTGTTTTGTAGCCTTGGTGCTTGATTCCTTCAATGATCCATTCACATTCATCTGGATTACTGGTGAGGGAGAGGGTTGTCAAGTGGATTTGCAGGAGCAGCTGGGGGTTTGATCTTGGGGGCCTTAGTAGCCAAGAGCCATTCTGGTAAAGTTGGTGCAAAGAAGCTGAAGCTGGAATGCCAAGTCTATTTTATGGTCCTGGCGGCAGATAGCGGCGTAGACTTCCAAAAAGGGACCAGTTGTCTGACCATAATTGACATTGGCGCCCATTTCCAACTTTCAGTTGTAAGCTAACTCCCTTATCTTAATGAGCTTGTTTACTTGCCAAGAGTAATGTTGTTTTGGTTTAATTGTCCAGAAGTAAGAGACCTGATTTTTGAGAATTTCTTTCTTAAACCAGGCCACCCAAATCAATCTCGCTTTGAAGTATAACATCCAGATTAGTTAGAGAGTACAAGACTTTTTCTAAGACCGTAAGTCTTTTAACCCAAGCCCTCCTTTTTCCTTTGACATAGTTACCGAACTCCAGGAGACTCTAGCCGAGTTAGGTGTTTCAAGAGATCTTTTCCACAAAAATTGACTACACATTGAATTGATGAAATTAATTGTTTCTTTTGGCAGGATGAAAGTGGATGACCAAAAATTTGTGATTCCTCCTATAACGGATTTTAAGAGAACTAGCCTTGCTGAAAATGAGAGAGTCTTCACTGTCCAAGAGCAAAGTTTGGACTTAATTTTTTGAATCAATGGGGCACTACTTGATCTAGAGAGCTTTTTTGATGAGAGTGGTATTTCAGCGGCTGTACAAATTGCTTGTTATTCTTCTTGTGTCATTCCAGCACTGTAGATACTGGATTTTTTCAGACTAATACTAAGGTCGGATATTTCGAATTCATGTAGTATTTGTAGCACACCTTGGACGGAAGCTAGAGAGCGTTCACTGAAGATCAATAAATCATTTGCAAAACATAAATGAATAAGTTTTGCAAATTTACATTTATAATGGTATCTAAACATTCCTGATTTAGCTCCTTTGTTTAATAATGCAGAAAGGCAATTCATAACTATGACGAAGAGGTAAGGAGACAAGGTGTCTCCTTACCTTAGGCCCCTAGTTCCTTTGAAGTATCCATGAACTTCTCCAATATAGCCGACAATGTAAGAAGGAGTGCAAACACATGCTTGGAGCCACGAGAGATAAGTTTCCGGTGTATCAATAGCCCTTAATACTTTGAAAATGAAGTCCCAATTATTTGTATCAAATGCTTATGCAATATCAACTTTTAGAGTTATTCTTTTCGGTTCTTTCGAATTATGGTACCCATCCATTATTTCTGATGCTAGGATTGTGTTTTCCATTAAAAGTCTCATCAAGACAATAGAGGTTTCAATTTTTTTTATTAGAATCTTGCTTATCGCCTTGTAGGTTGTATTGCATAAGGAGATGGGTCTGTAATCGCTAATGAGGGATGCACCAGGTTTCTTGGGAATGAGCGTGAGGATGGTTGCATTAGTCATGGAAGACATGAAGGTTGTTTCAAAGAATCTAGAGATTGATGTAGTTACTTCACTTCCTATCAGATTCCAAGAAGCCTTAAAGAATGTCGGAGTATATCCATCAAATCCTGGGGCTTTGTTAGGATTGAGAGATAGCAGAGAGGCAACAATTTGGTCTGAAGAGGGTAGGGAACTCATCTGTGATTTTTGGAAATCTGAACATCTGAATGGTAGAAGCTCTCTAATCCAGTTGATTGATGTAGGAGACTGGTTCAAACGAGGGGGAGAGAGAAGGCTTCTGAAGTGATCAATTGTATGGTTTCTCATAATCAGGGGATCCGTGATGACACCAGAGTGGTCGCAAGAAAAAGATATGATACTGTTTTGACTTGTCCTTGAATTCAAGACTCTATGAAAGTAAGTAGAATTTTGGTCCCCTTTTTGAAGCCATTTTACTCTTGATTTTTGCTTTAGAAATGATTCCTCTAGAGATCTTAAGAATTTCCATTTTTCCTAAAACACGTTCATCATGGAAGAATTGTGCTGAAGGATGTGATAACGAGTGTACCTGATAGAAAAAGACCTCCTTCTCGGCTGGAGTAAACTCTAGCCAGCCTCTTTTCATCAGCTGCGCAGCCACTGAAGATACTTTTGAAAGCACATATCCCTCCGATGAATTAGCATGCTGCATAACATAGCCAAGACAAAAACTAATCAAAGCCTCTTTTCCGATTATTACTTTTTAAAATACGAGTTTACAAAATTCTCTAAAATTAATTCTACCTAATCCTAGATTATTGCTTAGGTCACAGGCAAAATTCACTTATACAAAGCATACGACTTAGAAATTTGTATAAGTACATCTTCAATGCTAAAAATCCATTAAAAAAATTTAAGATTATTTTAATTATAAATTTTGAATTTTTTAAGTTAAGAATTTTTTAAAAATTATTTAGAATTGTATAGCTCCAATGTTTGAGGTTCTTTACAAAAAATAATATTATTTTTAAATATAAAACATTTAATATTTTATAGAACTTACAATTATTGAATTTCATTAAATTTTAAACAAATGTGACAATCGATTGATCTTTCTAGTTTCAAAATTTTGTAAATAATTAGTATAAAATCCTTCTTTCTTTTTTTTCCTATTGTTTTCTTCTTTACGAGTGTACATAATATGTACATAAAACATATTCACAATTACATAGCTTAAGCAAAACTAGAGGTACAAAAATGGTCTCTCTCCTTCTTTCCTTCAAGATACAAGAATATGCTAATGGTCTTCCTTTTGGTCTCAAACAAGGAAGGGAAAAAGCATCATAAATGAGATAAACTATAAAATTTGATGGACTAAAAACACATGTTAATGTTCGAGAAGATTATAAAACAAAAAAAATCATTTCTTGATATGTAGAATGTACTTATTTCTTCTATGTGTCTGAGCTATCCGCGGTAGAAGAAATATGTAGAATGTACATTCTACATATACATTTTACATATCAAGAAATAGGTACATTCTACATATCAAGAAATGATTTGTTTTGTGAGTATTAAAAAAATGCTCTTAGTTTATACACTGAGTAAACAAATTAATTGTAGTTTGTTTACTTAGTGTATAAAACAAGTCTTGATTTGAAGAAATCTGATGAACACATTGCAGAAATTCTTAAAGCTGAAATTGAACACGGTAAGTTATTGTTATATTATCTAAGGAGCATTTGTATTAAGCTTACTAATAACTCTATTTTTATGTGATAGTTTTGAAAGGATTGATTGGCACAAAAGAAAGTGCATAAATCATAATTTCCTATGCAAGTAAAAGCGTGTTGGGTGATCATCGCATACCATTAAAGCTTGTTATATGCCTTCATGGTTATCTAGCTAATATGCAATGGTATAGTATTTTGATATCTCTACACTGTTAACAATATACATTTGTTATGGAGTTAATGATGTATTTTATAATCTATTACCAATAAATTAAATTTAAAACTAATTAAATAGTGTTGATCATACTTGTTTTAGGGAAGCATGTTATGACTTGGAGCGAGAAATACGCGAAACAGATGGAGCTTTAGATCGAGTAGCTTCAACTCGATTGCTAATTGGAGCCGGCCATGATGTTCAATACTGTTAGTTTTATTTTTCCCATCTAAGTATTATTGTAATCAAATGGATTGCTTTTAAGATAATAGATAAGGTAATATATCTATATATATATATATATATTTATTGTTGTGTCGGATATATTAGGTTAATGTAGCTACTTAGGTAAATTTTGTGCATATCTTTGCTTTTTCAAATAAATAAGTGGGTTATATTGAATATTTGTCTTTTCAAAATCTAGAGATATATGTTATATAAAGCATTTTGAGAAAAGTTTCAAAGATATGGATTATGAATTTTGTTATTTCAAATTACAAAATATAATGATGATTATATAATATTTATTCAATATTTTATTTTATGGTTTAATATGTTAACATTCTAATAATTTATGTTTTTTTAATTTTGTATTTATTGTCTAAAAATAGATAAGGTAACATATATATGTTTATTGTTGTCTCTAATGTAGCTACTTGGGTAAATTTTGTGCATATCTTTGTTTTTTCAAATAAATAAGTGGGTTATATTGAATATTTTTCTTCTCTAATTCTAGAGATATGTGTTATATAAAGCATCATAATGATTTAATTATTATGAGTATTAAATTTTGGTAATCACTATTTAAATTATCTATAACGTGTGTTACAATTTTAGATCATGTAAAATTGAGGTGTCACTCTCTATGAACTATGAAGGGAGAACATTCAACTTTATATATATTAGATACCAATCTTAATTTGTGTTTAAAGGAAAGAATAAGGCTAAGTCTCTAAAAGAATCAGAAGGTTTTCTGACAGAGGACAAGTAGTATAAGTAGCCATCATGTGTTTATAATTGTGGATATGCATTTTCTTAGGACTGGGGCTAACCGAATTGATGTTAGGTTAATTTGATTCGGTTTATTCGAATGAGGACAAACTGATCGGTGAAACATAATAATGAGTTTACCATCGAGTTCTATGAGTTTGGTGAGAGATCGACATGAAATTGTATAAACAATTGTAATCACATTTTGATTCATCAATTAAGATTACAAGTTTAGGTTATAGATTCCTAAACTCTATCACCCATCTTTTATAATAGATTGTTGAGTTATGATTATACGGAAGAACACATGGTCATAACGAAGAGCACGTGGTCTAGTGGTAGCTATTTCGGTTGTTACTTCGTTAGAATTTAAATTTGGTTACTCGCATTTTTTAGAAGAAATTTTTTTGGATAAGGTTGAAAGTTTTTTGATCTAAGATGGAGGCAATAAACAGAGAAAATAGTTTCTCAAATTGCTATCTAGTTACCTATTCTAAATGTAATAATCTTATCAATTACACTTGTTTTGGTGAATGCTTGTATCTATTGTGATGTGAACCTTGACACATTCTAAAACACATGTTTCACTAATATGTCTATAACAATTTGGCACCTAAAAGTGAATCTAAAATTCCTCAAATCAATCTTGCAACTTTGACATAATAACAAGTTCAATTTTCTTAAGCCAAGTCTTGTGTTGTGTGCTCTTATGTCAACTCTCCTTCACAGCCTATTCTTCAAGAACAGCTGCTTCTTCCGCGTTATCTTCCTCAGTTGAGACAAGAAGATCAAATCGAGAGGATGATGTTTTAAGACAAAAGTGTCCACATTAGAGGTCATTAGCCATAGCTTCTTTTGTTTGTCTATATGATCAAACATTGTGTGGTTTTTTATCACTAAGTGAGAATAAAACATAGTACTATTCATCAATATGTTCCCTCATTTGTACATATTATAGAACTTAGTACAATATCTTTAACCCCTCATTTGTTTACTTAAGTGAAATGAAGGTTTCCTCGAACATCAACTAATATGAAATAGAGTAAGTATTTTAAAGGTGAAAGAAATAAAGACTTGTGAAAGTTTATAAAAAATATTACTCTCCCTCTGTTTTATATTGAGTAAAGTCTTAGAGATTTTTTTGTTTTATATAATGTTATGTTTTCACATTTTTATGCTAAAATGCATAAAGATTTAAAGTTATGAATTTTTATTGATTAAACTAGTTGTCATGAAGTTTTTATGGAAATATGAAGTTTTTATGGAAATAGATGTAATGTTTTGTGTTTTATTAATCTAACATGTAGAAGTCTTAAACATTAAATAATATTCCCTCCATTTCGAAATAATTGTTTTTAAGGTTTTTTCATACAAATTAAAAAATTATATTTTTCATAAAAACCGCAATAAATATTCTAAACGAACCAATAAAAAAAATTACTGCAATTATTCTATTGGTCAGAAAAATCAAACACATTTAATTCTTTTATTGAATACCTAAAAAGACAGTTAATTTGAAACAAAAATAAAATTCTAAACAAAGAGTTAAAACGAAACGGAAGAAGTACAAAACATAAGAAGTACGAAATAGAGGAAGTATTTTAAAGGTGAAAGAATTAGACTTGTGAAAACTTATAAAAAAACAAGATGCACATAAAAATCATACAATTAAGTCTAGTTTTCGTTTAATTGTTGTGTGTTATGTACGTAGTCCCGAGGAGTTCAACTACCATTTGTCTCTTTGTCCCTCAATTTAATTAGTCAATAAAATAATCTTGTAGTTATATTTATATTAATAATGTTTTAGTTGAGAGTTGTTGAGTAGAAAAGAAAACAAATAATATAGAAGAGGCTACATAAACGACTTTACATTTTTAAATAGTTTATATTTTCTTTAGGGGTCATATAATTTATTTTTTCTTTTGGATATATGCCATCTAATATATATTTTATTTTGAATATCATGTTATATCTATATATATCTTTTCGATGTTATATAATATATATAAAGCATATACTTTTAGAAAACAACATTTTTTACATTGCTAGAAGATTAACCTTTACATTAGAAAAAAAATTATTTTTATAAGAGGATGGCTGGAAAGATATAGTAATTAATTACTTTTGCTATATATGTTGAGTCATAGAGTTATAGATAATACTATTCACTAATTTGGCTACAACTAGTAGTAACATTAAATAAATCTGATTTGATTAATTTTCAATATAGTTCCGTACGTGTATGTTAATATATTAAATTACTCTCCACTCAATATATAAATATTAATTTGGCAGCACTACAATGATAATCTTGAATGAGTTGAAAATTACTATTGATATGTATTATATAATAAAATATGATTGAAACATTTAACAAATGTCAAACGTATTTTTTTATAAGCAGGATAAGCTCAACCTAATATTAATGTTTTTATTATTATATGAAGGTTTTAAAGACTTAGTCAATCAATATTGTGAAAAATTCTATTCAAGTGACAAGTTCTATGTTATTTTATAATATTTGTATATGGTGTAAATCATTAATCAAATGAAAAAGTTATTTAAATCTACAAATCATTAATCTTTTCTTGCTAAACTTAGGCTTCACCTATTGTTTACAAATCTTTTAACTTTCTTTGTACCATTTTTCTCTCTTTTCAAACTATATGACTCATAGTCATATCTTGTATTTTTCATTTTAAATTTAATTTGAAACCCTTTATCCAAAAAAAAAACTACAAATCAAACCGGAATAAAAATATTTATACAAAAAATGTGTTTCTTTTCTTTGTCTGTTTCACGCAAGTAAATATGTTTTTATATTCTAAAGTCTTAGGTAATGAACTAGCCAAAATAATTTATATTGAACATATTAGTCGTCAATTTCTAACAGTTAACCGGGGCTTCTAGCTCTGGTGATAAAAGGCTCACAACTGTGAGTTCCGTCACCTAGGTTCGAATCCCGGCCACCGTCAATCAACATGGGGTGAATTTCGGCGTTCCTCCTGGATACCCTTGGCGACTGCGGACGCTTTGGGCCTAGTCGGAGTCCTTCGGAGATCCGGATACCAGTATCATAAAAAAAAAAAAAAATTCTAACAGTTCAGCCGCAAAAGCAAGTTATTCCGTTGATTATTGAAACATGTTGATAAGTTATGTCAAATCGATAATAAAAATAGCACAAAAATGTTCCTTCTTTTTCAAATATTTTATAATCTATAATAAACAGAGAAACATAATCGATCCTAAACTTTTAAAGGCCGCAATATTAAATGAAAAACATAGGTCGATTTTTAAAATAAAATTTTAAAAATGGACCGGTTTTTAAAATAAAATTTTGAAAATATAAAATAGACCGCAAGCTCGTGTATGCTCTGTTTGGCCTTAAGACTGATCCGATTGAGAAGTCTGATATGAAAATGATATATTCTCTTTATTATACTTGGATATTCTTTAATATATATATATATATATATTTTTTTTTGTTAAAGATATTCTTTAATATTGGTGGTTTCATCTTGTAATTATATAACCCATACTAATTCGTTTATTGGATATTCTAAATTCCAAAATCCATCTATAAAACATGCAAAAGAATATATTTCTTGACACCCTAACCCATTTGTATATATCTTTTAAATTTCTGAACTTATATTATATAGAGACTTTTGGTAAATTATTTATACGAACGCACTCATTCACATGCAGTGATGCTTTTAATTAAATCTCTTTGAGCATCAAGTTTAGTTAGAAAATAATAAAATATCTTGTGTGTCATTGTTTAGATATTCGGCGATATAGATTAATTTCATTAATCATTCTTGTTTGGATACAATGAATACTGAGAAAAATATTACTATATTGTTTTTATATTATGAAAAACCTTATGATTCAACTTTTGAAATATAAATAATATTGTAGTGGGGAAACGATCGTGCGCCCCATTTGTTCAACCTCGGCGATAGACCCCACACATCAATTATAACGCTAACTTAAAAAAGACAAAATATAAAAATGACAGGATTAAAGAAAATTATCTTAAGAAATTAAATATATAATGTCAGAAATACGGTGGTATAACCGATTACAAAACATGACCGATTCTAAAATTTTGAAGTGAAAGACTTTTTTAATTTGTTTTAAGTTCAATTTGCTATATAATTTTTTTTAATTCTCAAAAATACCACAAAAATTAAATATATTATAAAAATACAACACACTCAGAAAAGTTCCAAAAATAAAACAATTTTTTCCAAAAATAATGTTTTTGTTCAAAAAATATCACAAATTTAAAATAGTTTAAAAACTTCAAATTTAAACTTTAAAACCCCAAAACCAAACCCTACATCCTTCAAAACTAATTAACCCCTAAACTCTATTTAGTGAATTCAAACCCAAAATTTTAAATTCTAAACTCTTAAAATTCATTTTTTTATATTTGTGGTATTTTGAAAGAAAAAAATCTAATGGTATTTTTGGAACTTTTAGGAGTGCGTGGTGTTTTTGGAATTTGAACTTCTTTTGATGGTACTTCACAAAATTTTTTTTTTGTTTTTATTTTATTTACAATATATAACTCATACATATTATCGTAAAACTAATCACAATTAAATTTATTATTTTCTCAAAATGTCTAATTTATAAAAGTAATACAAATGCTTAGCTATCTTCTAAAGATTTATTTTATATTCATTGGTAGATGTTTTTTTTTGTTTTCTTTTGTCAACACATTGGTGAATGTTAAATCTCTTGTAGTGATCATATTTGTTATTAATTTTGACAAAGTCTCTATCAAAGTGTCAAGTAATATATAAAACTAATTAGTCGTCTTTAAAAGAATGTGACTAAAAGACTAAAAGTTTAATAAATTTAATTAAAACCTCCAATTCATATTGTATCCTGCTTGTAATGATCATTTTTCTTAAACGTACTTATCTCATAATCTCAAGCCTTGGTTGGGTAATTTAATTTTTCTTTTCCTTTGTTTAAAAGCTTTATACGTATATATGTATATAATATTAATATCAACATATGCTTCCACTAATTTTATAAGTTAGCTTACATGACATCTTTTTCTCTTTCTTGCTTAAGCATCATTCTTTGTCGTGTTCTTTTAATTAACCTTTCTTTGTCTTGTGTTTTCTCACAACATAAAAACTTGTAAACAAATCTAAAATCAAAACCTTATCTCCTCTTGTAAGATTTCTCTTCACCTTCTTGATCAAAACATTAGGGTTTCACTTCTTGAAAACATATATCTTTGTGATTGTTCTTTTAATGGCGAATCCATGGTGGACAGGACAAGTGAATCTCTCCGGTCTTGAAACGACACCGTCTAGTTCTTCTCTAAAGAAACCAGATCTACACATCTCAATGAACATGACTATGGACTCAAGTCATAATAACAATCACCACCATCATCAAGAAGACAACAACAATGATAATGATAGAGAGAATCTAAGTGGAGACGACCACGAGCCACGTGAAGGAGCCGTGGAAGCTCCTACACGTCGCCCTCGTGGTCGTCCTGCTGGTTCAAAGAACAAACCAAAGCCACCAATATTCGTCACGCGCGATTCACCTAATGCTCTTAAGAGCCATGTTATGGAGATAGCTAGTGGTACTGATGTTATTGAAACCCTAGCTACTTTTGCTAGGAGACGTCAACGTGGAATATGTATTTTGAGTGGTAACGGCACAGTCGCTAACGTCACACTTCGTCAACCATCAGCAGCTGCAGTCTCTGCAGCTGCTGGTGGTGCGGCTGTTTTAGCTTTACAAGGAAGGTTTGAGATTCTTTCTTTAACTGGTTCTTTTTTACCTGGACCTGCTCCACCTGGATCCACCGGCTTAACGATTTATTTAGCCGGTGGTCAAGGTCAAGTTGTTGGAGGAAGCGTTGTTGGTCCATTGATGGCAGCTGGTCCTGTTATGCTTATCGCGGCTACCTTTTCTAATGCAACATATGAAAGATTGCCTTTGGAAGATGAAGAGCAGGTTGAGAGAGGCGGTGGTGGTGAAAGTGGTGGTAGATTGACTCAAGGGCAACTAGGAGGCGGTGGCTCACCGCTGAGTGGTGGTGGAGGTGATGGAAATCAAGGACTTCCAGTTTATAATATGCCTGGAAATCTTGTTTCTAATGGCGGTGTAGGCGGTGGTGGAGGAGGAGGACAGATGAGTGGCCAAGAAGCTTATGGTTGGGCTCAAGCTAGGTCAGGATTTTAAAGTATGTTAAATTTTATTTACATAAGTTAACAATAAGAATTATAACAATAATGTTTGTTATTGTTTATGATGATGATGATAACTAGTCATTTGCTACTATCTACTTTGCTTCTAGTGAGCTATATAGTGTGTGAGTTATTTATATTATGTTCTCTCTTCACTTAAATTAATTACCTAAATTTCATTTGTGTTTTTCTAATCTTTTGTTATAAGTTTCTTATTGGATTCTTCATTGATATAATGAAGTTATGTGTGCATATATCTAATTGATCCTTATTATAAAAAAAACTTGATAACTTAGGTATGAACACTTTTTGATGATTGGGATTATATAAAGGCTATATATAATCAGAAAATTACTAATTCTTGAGTACCATGATAAAACCAAATCCTTGATATTATGGATTTAAATACTATATGTATATATATATATATATATATATATGATATTCTTTGTAGCATAAACTAAGAGCATAAATATA
>OVAV01001585.1:0-11662 GCA_900406375.1 Iberis amara
AAATAGACATTTGTTTCTTCTTATTTGGACACAAAACAAAATACAAATTTCATAATATCTGTGTACAGGACACGTGTATACATGATGATAATTATCCATTATACACAAGGATTATGCAATATGTGTACAATATGGTGTATCATGCATTATATGTATAGCGTCATGTCCACGATATGTGTGTACATGATGCTAATTATCAGCGTTTTGTCCATGATGCGTGTGTACACAATGCTAATTATTAGCGTCATGTCCACAATGATAATGCAGTTTGCATATAGCGTCGTCTACACTATGTCATGTCCACGATGCATGTGTACATAATGCTAATTATCAACGTCATGTCCATGATGCGTGTATACACGATGCTAATTATCAGTGTTCTGTCCACAATGATAATGCAGTTTGCGTACAGCATCGTGTACACAATGTTTATCAGTGTCATGTCCACGATGCATTTGTACACGATGTTAATTATAAGTGTTATATCCACAATGATAATGCAGCTTGCGTACAGCATCGTCTACACTATGTCATGTCTACGATGTGTGTGTACATAATGTTAATTAATAGCGTTATGTCCATGATGCGTGTGTACACAATGCTAATTATCAACCTCATGTCTACAATGATAATGCAGTTTGTGTACAGAGTCGTGTACACAATGTTCGTATATACAATGATCATGTAGTATGTGTACTCAATGATCATGCAGTCTGTGTACACAGTCTATGTACATTTTCATTTACAAGATGCTGATTATCCGGTGTACACAATGATAATACACTCTATGCACAATGGCATGTGCACAAAATCATAACGTCGTACACAAATTGTTTTATCAATATTGTCAAATGGATTATTAGTGTGTACACAATACCAAAACATTGTTTAAACATTAAAAGAATGATTTCATGGAAGGATAATAGAAAAATAAAAAGTTTTTTTCTCCAAGTTAAACGAAACAAGTGTCTATTTATAGTGTACAATAAATTATGAATTTTGGTATAATTTTTAATATTTTTGAAAATATATACTATCAACTAATTAGTTTTAAAAATTAAGGGTTAAAAAATCTAACACATGTTAGTACAGAGAAAGATGGTATTATTTTGTAGAGTGTAATTATCTAGAAAAATAAGGATGTAATAGACAAAAAAAATATTTTTCCTTACTAAAGTGTATCGATAGTCAAAATTCTCTATAATGCAATTACTTTGCTCTAACATCCAAAAAATGGAAGCCTCCCATTATTTTTTAAGCATAGCATAGATGAGCACAAGGAAAACTTGAATCAACAATTTATTTATGTAAAGAATATATATATATATATATATATATATATATCATGAGTTTCAATTAATATAATTGTTGTTCAAATACAGTACTTGAAGAGAAAGAGATAGAAGAAGCTTCGAGTTTTTTCTTCTTAGTCTCTCCCTACGCCTCTCTCTCTATACCTTCTCTTTGGCTGATCTTCTTCGTTTCGTGTGCGTGTTGCAGTCGTCNCTAATCGAAGCTTTCCTTCGCCTTCATTGAGTTCCTGCATGTATCGGTGGGGATGCATCTCTTCTCCGGCGTGTAGTTGTAGCCCTTGTTCTAGTGCAGGTTGCTATTGACAGACTCGTGGCGATCCCTTTTGGGTTGCTCCTCAGATTTGGTTCGCGAATGGTTTTTTCTCAGATTTGGGATTTAGCTTCACAACGGTGGTGGCGCTTAGTTCTAGGTGGTCAATTATGGTTCTTCACTCCATGCATGTCCCAGATCTTCATTACGGGAGATGTTTCTGTTAGTTTCAACCGTTGGATCCTGGGTAGTGCCTATTGGCTCTACAAAACCATCGTTCATAGAAATCGCTTATAGCTATTTCTGCTGTTAAGTTTTCTCAGTGGTTTAATGGCAGCGGAGTACAATGAAGGAGTGTGGCGGTTGTCTCTGGTCGATTTGCAATAAGTGGGCTCTAGCTTGGGCATGTTTCAACTTCTCATAAAGCCTAGTCACGTTTTCGATGAGCCCATTTTTTTATGTATATATTTAGTTGTAATAAATTATGTCAATCGGTATGTCTTAGGTTTTAGGATTCAGCTCTATTTGGTCAACCTTGTTCCTACTATACACGCATCATTGGATGAGGTGAAACGAGCATCATCAGTTCTAGACTCTATGGGTGCAAATGGTTGTAATATTAGAGGAACAATTTTTGGTGGAATAGTTGATTATGATGGATTCTTCTACAATTACACCATTTGTTACTTTTTTATCTTTTGGCTGAAAATAAGTAGGACCCACTTTTTTGGTGGAAAAATGGAGTGTTCGGCTCATTTTTGTTCCTCTACCAAAAAGTAAAGGAAAACTTTTACGCTAAAAAATTTTAACTGCCCTTTTTACACTAGTTATGATTCCACCTAATTTTATTCATCTAGTTCCACCTATTTTTTTTATTGACCTCCATTTGCACCCTATATGTTGCAATTCCTTTGTGGGATATGTTGGCCTCCTAGTGTTCTAAAGTGTTTCCACTTTGGTAGATTTTGTGTTATTCTTTCACTATAGTGCACTTTTCCTTTTAGCAAATACCATATTGTCCTTAAAAGGGAGAGATGAAAGAAGTTGTATTGATTTGTGTTGTTAGATGTGCAAGGCCCACCCCATGAAGATAAAAAGTACTGTTAATCTTTATTATCAATTAGTTGATATTATACATTTTTAAAAAATAAAAATTATACCAAAATTTATATTTTTGTATTTTATAAATATACATTTGTTTTCTCTTATTTGGAAACAAAATAAAACACAAATTTCATGACGTATGTGTACACAACGCTTTGAGTACATGATGCTAATTATCCGCTATACACAACGATTATGCAGTCCGTGTATAATATCATGTATCATTCAACATGTGTAGTGCCATGTACACGATGCTTGTGTACACCATGCTAATTATTAGATATACACTATGATAATGCAGTCTGTGTACAGCCTCGTGTATCATGTAGCATATGTAGATCGTCATGTGTATAATGCTTTATGTACACGTTGCTAATGTACACCATGCTAATTATTAGATGTACATAATGATAATGTATCCTATATACATCGTCGTGTCCAAGATGTTCGTGTACANATGCAGTATGTGTATAAGTCATGACATCCAAACCTGGTCCAACGTTTTTTGAAGCCCTACACAAATCTGAAAAATGTGTCCTTTCTATATATATATATATATATATATTTAAAGTTTTTAATAAATTAATTTGTCGGTTCGTTATGGTTCAAACTGACAAAAAACAAAACAAAATCTTTAACTAAGATATATTAAAATTGGTTTATCATCTTAGAACCTCTAATGAATATTATTTCTACAAAAATCTATAATTTATTATATTAATGATATAAATTTTTTTAAAAATTCAACAAAATCCCCTTTATTTCAACAAAATGCTATTTTATCTCAAGAAAAATGCCCCTATAGTTTAAAAAAATGCATTTTTTTCAAAGAAAATGTACTCTAGATGTAGGTGTCCTAATCGGTGGCTACACTTACTTATGCTCTTGACTGGCCCTGATGACATCAGACACAAATTGCATGATCAACATCGTCAAATGGATTATCATTTGTACACAAAATACTGTAACAATGTTTAAACATTAAAAGAAGAGTTTCATTGAAGGATAATATATTTTTTTAATGTTTTTTCTATGTCCAAATTAAACAAAACAAGAGTCTATTTACAGATATAGAAAGTTAAGAATTTTGGAAAAAAATTTCATTTTTTAAATATATATACTATCAACTATTTGGTTTCAAAGATTAAAAGTAAAAGAAAAGGTAAATAAAAAAATGACACATGTTATGAGAGAGAAAAAAATTTCTTTTTCCTCACCAAAGTGTGCACCAATAGCACAAAATCCACCAAATTGTAAATACCTTTTCTAATGCACCTACATGAAAATTACCATATATCAATCCAGTACAGTACACCATCTGGACAAAACTTGTTGTTGCCATTATTCTTTAATGAGGAGCCCAAAACCTTTGTTACATCAATTTTTCCGAATCCGAAAATTCTCACAAAGTAATGGAAACATCAAAGTGTAGCTTAGGACATGACTTAAGTTACCCATGCAAAAGTAATTACAAAGTTTTCTCGTCAATTAGCTTAGCATCTTGTGCCAAGTTACCATATATATACCTCCTTCCCTTTTTAGTTCATTATTCTTTGGGCATGCATCAATTTGGGTAAAATGGCCAACAAACAAAACTTAACACCAATATAATTAGTGAATCCAAATCCTAAAAATTCAATTTTTAATGTTTCATGTAATTTTTGAATGAAAAATATTTTAATAATATATTTTTGGAATAATTAGAAGTGTACAATATTATTAAAATATAAATATATTTTGTATTATTTTATAAAATTACTCATTAAAAAATTATGAGATAGTTTTTCCAACTTCATGCAAACAGATTTTAGACCATTTCTAGAGAGAACTATTATTCTGAAATGCGTTGTCCCAAGAATCAAGGGCTCCCCTAGTTTTACTCTCTATTCATAATCTTCATTCCCTTATTTTCCACCGGATTTTCCGTTTTCGTCGAACCGATTCTGCAACGATTCTTTATGTTGCAGTGAGAGAGAAAACAAACGAACTTCTTTTTTGGCCTTAATCTGTTTTCTCTTAAATCTTAAAACTCTTGTTCGTCTATTTGTTATTTGTCACAATCATTTTAGGGTTTAAAAGAAACACTTTTGTTGAATCTCTCCAGATGATCGACCTGAAGATTCCTGGGTTTAAAGCTTAGGGATGAATCAGGACAATATTAGGGTTCCTCGTAGGACATTGTGTTAAAACCGTTACAAAGAAGGCAAATCATTCGTGAATCATACAGATTATTATGGGCTGTATTTGCTCGAAAGGAGCAGCAATAGTAGAAGTAGAAGAAGAAGACGACGTTGTTTATCATCGGGAGAAAGCAAACGAGTATTGGAACAAATCTTCCTCAGTTAAAGTCATTACTCCTTTACCTTCAAACAAAGACGATTTTTCACATAAAGCCGTAGATGGAAGCTCCGGTGGTGGAAGAAGAGCGAGTGGTCTAATTGTTCCTATTGATGATAGTCATGATGATAGATCAGTGATTGTAGAGAGACCTTCAAAGTCTCATCGAAGAAGAAGAACTTCAGATAATGGCAAACGAGGAGGAGGAGGATTGATTATTTCCAATGTTCCACGTAGCGCAGAAGCAGAGCTCATTGCAGCTGGATGGCCTTATTGGTTAACCTCTGTTGCAGGTGAAGCCATTAAAGGTTGGATTCCACGTCGTGCTGATTCCTTTGAGAAGCTTGACAAAGTTTGTCTCTTTCTTGATTTCATTTTGTCTGAATCACACATTTGTATTGGATTGTAATGATAGTGTTTGCAGATTGGACAAGGGACTTATAGCATTGTGTACAAGGCTCGTGATCTTGAGACAGGCAATATAGTGGCGATGAAGAAGGTTAGGTTTTTTAATATGGAGCCAGAAAGTGTGAGGTTCATGGCTAGAGAAATCAACATTTTGAGAAAACTTGACCATCCTAATGTTATGAAGCTTCAGTGTCTTGTCACTTCAAAGCTATCAGGTAGCTTGCAACTCGTGTTTGAGTACATGGAGCATGATCTTTCAGGTCTGGCTCTCAGGCCTGGTGTCAAGTTTACTGAGCCACAGGTCAAATTTCAAAAAGCTTCACCTTGTTGAGTTCTCTCCTCAACCCAATCAAATTCATTAGTTGTCTCTATGTTTTCAGATCAAGTGTTTTATGAAACAACTGCTTTGTGGACTTGAGCATTGCCATAGCCATGGAATCCTTCACCGTGACATTAAAGGTTCTAATCTTTTGGTAAACAATGATGGAGTGCTCAAGATTGGAGATTTCGGTCTAGCGAGTTTTTATCATCCAGATCAATATCAGCCTTTAACTAGCCGCGTTGTCACTTTATGGTACAGAGCACCTGAGCTTCTACTAGGGTCTACTGAGTATGGACCCGCCATTGATCTCTGGAGCGTTGGTTGCATATTAGCTGAACTCTTTGTTGGTAAACCAATCATGCCAGGAAGAACCGAGGTGGAGCAAATGCATAAGATCTTTAAGCTGTGCGGTTCGCCATCTGAAGAATTCTGGGAAACTACAAAGTTCCCACAAGCGACTAGTTACAAACCACAACTTCCTTATAAGCGTGTCCTTATAGAGACTTTCAAGAATTTGCCATCTTCCTCTCTTGCTCTCCTTGACAAGCTTTTATCTGTAGAACCAGAGAAGAGATGCTCAGCTTCTTCGACTCTATTGAGTGAGGTACTAGTAGTGGAAGAGCCTTCTTTTTTTTTTTGTTTACTGATCATCAATGATTATTTCATTCTTCTCTCTAGTTCTTTACAACGGAGCCACTCCCTTGTCACATATCAAGTTTGCCTAAGTTTCCACCAAGCAAGGAACTTGATGCAAAGATTCGGAACGAAGAAGCACGAAGGTGAGTATGCAATGAGAGAATGCATCTTTGTTCCACGAATGATGCAGTCTAGATCCTCCTAAACATAACTTTTGAAAATTTCAGGAAAAAAGCTGAAGTTGTCAAGGGTCGTGGACACGAATCTGTAAGAGGAGGCTTGAGACACTCCAAGGTAACACCAGAGTTCATTGATTCAAGGCATTCAAATTTCTCAATCACAACCCCGGTTGGTTTCAAGAGAGAGAGTGGAAGATATAACAGAGAAAAGACCAATTCGGTGATCCATCCAAGCGTTGCCTCAACTTGGAATAGAAATGAAAGCTCTAGGAGCAATGTAGGAGAGGTGAAGGCTAATCATTCCAACAAATTTCTTGTTACAGTGGGAGATTACTTATCTAGCTCTTCACAGAAGAAAAATGTTCCTTCAAGAAAACCCACAACGGTAACTGAGTTTATTCTAAACTCATTGACTCTGTCTTATCTTTAACATAATGAACTCTTGAGATGATTCTTGGTATTTGTATGTGGTTTCAGACATACATCAGCAAGAAGAACAGGATGCACTTTTCAGGTCCTTTGATGCCTCCTGGTGGTAACATTGAGGCCATGATGAAAGATCATGAGAGACAAATCCAAGAAGCTGTGCGGAAGTCCCGCATTGAGATATCTGCAACAAAGAAGAGCAAAGATATCTCAGTCAGAGCATGTGCTTAGTGAAGCATGTAGTTCCACAACTTTTAGCTGGAGATTGCCTTACTAGGATCTGTTATCAATGTGGTCTTTGCACATGGCAACCTCTGTTTCATGCTTCTCTCTCTCTCTCTTTGATTAGGAGAAGCAAACAGATGTGTATATTTATAGATAGAAGTTTGTTAGTTATTAACTGCAGAAAAAGTAGTATAAATAGCATAGAAGTGCAATATTCTCACATACAAGCCAGTGGATTAACCTATACATTTGGCTTAATAGAGAAAACATATATATATATATATATAAGTTATATAGCATCAACTTAAAAGCATAACCTCTAAATATCAAGCTTGGGTTTACGGCTAAGCTCTGAATATTGACCACCCATTAACTGCAAAATCTCCTCCCACAAATTTTCTGATGAAGCTCCACATAATAAATCTGAACTGCACGCAGCAACATGCCAATAATCTGATTCGATTTCTTCTCTCAGCTGATCTAGCTGCCAACCGGCGTAACCAACAAAGAATCTAAAATCCTGTGGCTTAAGAATTCCTTTCTTTACAAGTACTGCAGCTTCATCCAAGCTGTTTCGAGCACCAAAGTTGAGGCCGGGCATGACTTCTTCGAACCCAGGTATCTTTGGTTTATGGCTAGTTTTCAGCAGGAACATGCTTGCTTCAAGAGGCCCACCAAAGTACAAGGAACATTCTGAAAACGTTGTAGCGAGCTCAGTTTTAGTTGATTTCATGTTCTTGATGTTCTTGTGAAGAGGACGGTTGATGACAACTCCAAATGGTCCTTCTTGTGGGTGTCTGGTTCCTGCTCTAAGAAGAAGCACAACAGTTCTAGCAAATGTTCTATAACCATCTAGCTTCTCTGTAGCAACTAGAACACAGCCAGTCTCAGGAAAGGGAATTGGGTGTGCCCATTTCAAACCTATTGGTTCAGATTCATGAGATGTTATATCTGATTTTTGACCCTCAGCTTCTCCCTTATCTTCCTGTGACCATCATTCAAATCGTAAACCATATTGGCTTATATATAATTTCCAACGATTAATGTGGACCTAGGATTACCTGCTCCTTCATAAACAAGTTTGCTCTGAACTCTCTCCAATCCATATTTAGACCAAACGACTTTGGAGTTGCAGAACCACCAGATTTATTGCCATTAGAAGGCTTGTTTTCCTGAGAACCATCTCCTTCATGAACAAAACAGCTCACCAATTCACAAATGTAACAATCAGAAAAGATAAGGAAACCTAATTCACTCACTTAACTTAAACAAAGACTACACTAGGGTGAACTGTGGAGCAAAGTAACTACTAATTATTGTTCAACCATTGAAAGCAAACCTTTCATAATTACACAGCATCACTCACTTTATCCAAATTTTCGTCAACAATACATGCTTTTGAAATTCTGTTGACAGATAAACTAATACCTTCAATTTTGATTCCCCAAATTCTAAACCAATCAAGCATGACTAGTGAAAATGATCGAAAGCCATACCAGAGGCAGAAGAATCGTCGTTTTCGTTACTCTTTTTAGAAGTGGCTCTAACAACCAAGGAACGATAGCCAGAAGAAGAAATTTTACGCTTGAAGAACCTAATTTCCACGGCACCGAGTTTCCTGGAAAGCGATTTCTGAGGGATCGATGATTTGGCAGATGAGAAGATCGCCGCGTTTTTCACCTTAAGGGTCCACAGATCCATTGGAGGAATTCCTCAGAAGATCCGATAGGAGTGAAGTCGAAACTCTGTAGTTAATTCGTAAGGAATCGATGAAATCCAGAGAGAGTGAGGAGGATGTGAGAAGACAAAAGAAGAATAAGACAAGAGAATATGCCTTTTTTTTTCTCGGGTTCAATTGGTACATGAATATAAACCAACAACGATTCTACCGATTATTGTGTTGGTTTGTTGTTAATTATACAACCCAATTAGCCGGTTCCGGATGGCTGACCGATAAGTTTTTCTTATTACACACAACACCCTTTTGTGATCGATGAAACCAATTTTACTTTCGACAAAAAGACCTTTGTAGTTACGATTTTTTAGGAAAAAATTACTAAAATATCATAGAATTATTCTAATATCACTAGAATAGCATACATTTTTCAAAAATTACTAGACTGTTATAGACCTTGGTAAATTACAAAAAACACCATTGCTTAGTTTTCTCCTAATTGAGTATATTTTTAATTAACAAATTCACGCACTAAATCGTATTCCACGTCAAACATTTTACATATAATCAATAAATTTCTTACACTCTAGTATTTTACTCGGACTAAAGTAAAAAAAAACGGTTTAGTGACCCTAGTTATCGTCCTCGTCGTGTTCTCCGAAATCGTCATCGTCGAAATCGTATTGTTCGCCCTCAGGAAAATTTTGGTAAGTTGCGATTAATTATGATATATCTTGCGAATGATTTTGATTTCTGTTACGATTGAGTTGATTTCTGTTGCAACTGAGTTAGATTTCTGTTGCAACTGAGTTTGATTCTGTTGCGAATGAGTTTGATTTCTGTTGCGACTGAGTTTGATTCTGTTGCGGATGAGTTTGAGCTATGTTGTGGTTGATTTTGATTTATGTTACGGCCAAGTTTGATTTCTGTTGCGACTGAGTTTGATTCTGTTGCAGATGAGTTTCATTTATGTGTGTGGCTGAGTTTGATTTATATTTTGGCTGGGTTATATATTATGATGTGGCTGAGTTAGTTTCTATAGCGGATGAGTTATATATATCTTGTTGCTGCTGAGTTTTATATTATGTTATGGATGAGTTAGTTTTCCATTGCAGATGCGTTTTATATTATGTTATGGCTGAGTTAGTTTTTCATTGCGGCTGGATCAGTTATATTTTTAGCTGATTTATATTTATTTTTGTATGATCAAATGTCTGCATTTGAATATCAAACACAAGATTACCCTCCAAAGCTCTATGATGAATGGTCTTCTAATCTTGAAAACAAAGGGATTAATCATTATTTCCTTATGGGACACTTCCCTGGTGTTAGAGAAGCACTAAGTAATGATGTGTAGCAAGACCTAAAGCATTTTCATGTGGAAATCATTGCTAAGCTAGCTGATAGCAAAATCGTATGGTCTGGTAAGACAATATATAATCTACTTTGTAGACAGCTTTGCGTGTATAAGAAGGAGATTTGAAGTATCGTTCATGATCAACCTATCAGGTTTGGATTAAACGAATTTGGTGAGATAACTGGGTTAAACACAAACCCACTGCCAACGGAAACTTTTGAATCTGAACCTGAGCAATACAAATATTTCTGGGATGAGTTGAATGTGCCGCATGAGATGGGACCCAATTTAAATGAACTGAGGACCGAATTATCGGTCTGTCGGCGATGGAGTTATGAAAGCGCAAATGGTTGGGGATGTTACTTATGCAAGTCATGGGTATTTATGCTCTGCATCATAATTCTAGGATACCCTTTGAAACTGCGAAAAAGAGTATTCGAAGATGAAGCTACGATGACATATCCATGGGGTCGTTCTGCATGTGAAATTCTTGTTGATTCTGTTAAGTTGTTGAGCCCATAAGGTAAACCATACACCATCAATGGCCTGAAGGACGTGTTATTGGTTTGGATGTATGAATTTGTACTTGCTTTGGAGAGCGTTTTGGGAATGTGGTAAGTGACGAGGAGATTCCGCTTCTTCGATGAGGTGGAAGTTGTACAAGTGCAAGTTTTGATTATGTGATCTCTGATGAGATCAGAGATCATGGCCAGGTAATGTTTCAGATTGAGTTTTTATTTATTTGGTGGTTGTGTTATGTTGAGACGTTTCGTATCTATTGTTTAAGGGCTCAGTTATCCAGTTTTTATTTTCTTCTTTTCTATATATAACAAGAACATTAACCTACACCGAAGCTTTCCCTCGCTTCTCTGCATTCACAATTGTTGTCAATGCATCATTCAATATTCTCCTCCCCATCTCTCTCTTTCTCGGATCAAAATTCCGATTTTGATAGAATAAAGCATATAACTTTCTTCTCTGTTAACTTGGGTTTAACGGCGTTAAATGATATTAACGGTTGATTAACTATGAGTCTAAAATGGTCTAATCAACGTAAAGTTTGATATTAAAAACGTTTTATTTATAAATTTAAAGATTAAAATGGCCAGCATATAAATTCAAGTTTTTTTTACCAAAATTTGAAAGTAGGAGATTTTAATGGTATTTTTTTCCTAAAAAAGGGAAATTGAAAAATGTTAAACGCAAGAAGTATTATAATATGTAGATAAACTCATTCAATATTATTTACTCAGTAGTAATATATATTGCGTAGTTATCCATAATGACCGACATACGTTGTATAAGTATCATACGTATACATCGTACACTATATATAGATCAATTGGTTCTTTGTATATGTACACACATCAATAACAAAAAGCAGCTTTAAATTTCTCTCTTACACTAACAAGAGTAATAACTACTCTTTC
>OVAV01001587.1:0-12931 GCA_900406375.1 Iberis amara
TTAACCAAATTTTAAAAATATAAAAAAGAAAAATTTACCCCTCGCATTGCGCGGGTTACTATCTAGTTCTAATTAAATTCAAACTAAAAATGAAATTGACAAAAAAAAATGAAATTTTTATATAAAAAATAAAAATTTATCTATTTTATTAATGAAAGTAAAATTTTATTCCTTCTCATTAATACTAACCCTAATCCAAATAAAAAATATTTGATAAGTTTAATTATTTTAAAAAATATGTGAACTTTAAATTAAAATTTTTATAAGTTTAATTACTTTCCTAAATATTCGATTAAAAAATTTTAATAGTATGGATATATAATATTTTTTTCATAAATCGTAATGAAATTTATTACGTCTATAGATATTCTGTAATGATATATTTTCAATAAAACCATAATTTTTTTAAATCGATATTGATGATAAATTTAATTGGTTTCTTAAATGTAATGATATATTGTTGTAACTATCTCACAAAATTCGTAATTGTGTTTCGTAATAGCTAATATATTCTCGATTTAAATATAGTATATCAAGATTTAGGTATTAAATACGACTTTTATAAAATCAATATTGAGGATAAATTTTGGAAACAAAATTATTGTTGAGACTACCTCACAAAATTATATTTCTATTCCAAAATTGTTCATATATTCTAAATTTGAATATGGTACATCAAGATTTAGGAATTAAATATTTTTTTGTTACTACCTTAAAAAATTTTGAAAAACATATTGGAATATACTCATTAATTATTCGGTTATGAGAAAATATTTCATGAATAATAATTAACTAAATATACAAGAAAATATTAACGATAAAATCTTCATTACAAACTAGAATAACAATTTAAGAAATAATATTAATGAGTTTGAGAAATAGTAATAGTATCTTATTAAAAATCTTTGAAATATTAAAAAAAATCGAGATCTTACTACTAATTACTAAAACTTCTTCAATACTCTACCATCCATCCTATAAATATCCTCCATTGTTGTCATAGTTTCATAACATTTTTTTTTTTTTACGATCTATCTTTTTAGAATTTTTATAATATACATTTATGAATATTTCACTTCTTCTTAATCTAAATGTTGTCATTTTTTGCCTGTTTCATATTATTGACAAATTATGAAAAATTTAGTCATGAAATATCTGTAAAACTCTACAATTTTTATATGAAGGTATTAACATTCTCTTATCGCTTATTTACATACGTTGAAAAATTAGTGATGGTATTATGCATAAATGGACGAGAGTGCAAGAAATGTTTTATTCAGGTATCAAAAATGATATAATTGTTTTTACCTCACAATAGTTTAGTTTTTGAGATATACTTATGATGCTTTTATTTTGATTAACATTGAATGTTGCATTTTTTGTTAGTTCTGATTATATTGAGATTGGTGGAAAGAGAGATGACAAAAGTGGAAAGATGAGGAAGTAATGCTTTGAAATAAAGGATTTTGGAGATAGCTTGAGTCTTAGGAGTCCTCTTTTGTGTCTCAATTAGAATTTATGGTCTATGGTTGATTCATCTCATGCCAAACATTGCAGCTCATATGTAAGTGTAAAACACTACAACTTACATGTAGTTTATTTTTTTAAAAAAAATTCACATGTAATTTTTTGAATTTATTTTGCTTAAAAATAATTTAATTCAAAAAATAATACAACAAAAATTCATGGTTTTATCCAAATTTACGGGTTCGATCAACAAGACATATATTGTCTATCTATATATATATATATATCAACAATACAAAACACACATGCAAAACTTAATATAAAAAATGTATACCTATAATTATAAAATAAAAAATAAATGAAATATACCAAATATATTATATAATAAATCAAATTAAATTTAATTGAAACATGTTACATATATTTCTATATATATATATATATATATATATATATATATCAACAATACAATACATAGATACAACACTTAATATAAAACAAAATGTATACCTATAATTATTAAATAAGGAATAAATGAAATACACCACATATATTATATAATTATAAAATCAAATTAAATTTCATTGAAACATGTTACATATTTTACTAAATCATTTTATAATTTAAAAAACCAAATATGAAAATAAAGCAAATTATTTATTTATAAAGCTTATCAAATACAATTTCAATTATATAAAATATAACAAAAAGGTTTGATAAAGAAAAAAAATTTAATGTCACAAAAAATTTGCTATAACCTTTAATAAAAAACAAATATTAGATTTTTTTGGGCATAACACTTAAAATTCAAATTAATAAATATTTCAATAAATATAAAAATATTTGTTGATTAAATATAAAAATTAATATCTTAAATATATATATATATATAAAGTATACAATTTAAAAAGATATATATTACCCCGCGCATAGCGCGGATCCGTAACTAGTATAGATTAATCTTCATCCAAAGTAACAAAATAATTTTTTTTTAAATATTGAGTTTAATATATTTATTTTGGTACACATAAAAACTCGTTGAGGGTATAATAGCCATGTTCAAGATATAAGGTTTCCTACTTAGGAAAACTTTGAGTAGAGTTGTGTGAGAGTAAAAACAATTTTCAAAGTGATTCTTGGAACTTTTTTTAAAAAAATGTTTACTATTTTAATACATTTTTTAGATGTTTATTGATCTACCATTTAATGGAGAACTTTGAAGCTAATTGTAATGCGGCGTAAATTACTTGATCAAATAACATATATACCACTATTACTCTACATTCATTAAAATAGCATATGAAAATCTCAAACATAGTGAATCTACAAAAGCTTATATGGCTAGGTAAACAGGGCTAAATATGATTTTGTAATTAGGCTCATCGTCGGTCAAAATTAGGAAAGATAAATAACAATTTATGCATACAAATTGGTGTTTCCATTACTATCCAACAAGATGGTCCTAGTCTAAATCCAACCCCAAAAGTTGTCTACAACTACAATAAGAAGTTCAAATCGCACTTTTAAATCAACAACCATTTTATTTTCCTCATCCTTTAATAAACCATAGGTAGACAACATAATGATAGACATTCTGACTCTAGTTACAAGTAACATAAGCTAAGGCTTTCTCTTTTTCCCCTAAATTGTTTTCGGTTTACACTTATACTAAGAAGGTCTATATTTCTTTTATTTTAGCCCTCTTAGAAAACAATAAGATTCTATAGTTTACTATTCCTTTTTATACTTTTAAGGTTCTTACCTTTGTTGGTTTTCTAAGCCAATGATTCCCAATTGCAATCACACCATAATATCATTCTAATCCACGTATCAAATCTAGCCCTTATTGCTAGATTATATCGTGTATATCATCAAACTCTAGCTAAAGGGAAGAATTTTTTTTTTGTACCCTATACTTTTAAGATTTTGTTCATGAGAACATATTCAAGAAAATGACATCACAATATCAAATAACATGGGTTTTGAAAGAATTGGTTTGGATAAGCCGTTAGAAAGTAACATCCTAAAAATGAGAATGAACACTTGGACTAACAAGAGTAATAAAATATGGTAAAAAGATAGCCCAAGTGCTTCTTAAGAATTTTATTTTAACACCCATGAGAAAAATATATCAAAACCATATAAGAGATTAATGAAACTCAATATTAAGTCCAATCCAAATAGATATAGAACTGAATTCAATGAGTATCAAGTTTAGAATATGGTTTTCTAATGTATATGGTTAACTAATATGATTTATCATACTCAAAGACTAAAATTAAAATATCAAAAATACAAAACTTTACCGATGGTTACCTCCCCTGAACTTGAATCACCATCTCAGTGAAAAATAACACACAAATGACTAAACAAAAGGTAACGTGCGATACTAAATGAATATGTAAAAAAATCAAATAATCGAGTTTCATTTTTAAAAAAATGCATTATATATGTATTGGTTATCTCTAGTTTAGCCACAAGAGATGAAACAAAGATAATGGACGGTTTGGATCGGGANAAAAATCAAATAATCGAGTTTCATTTTTAAAAAAATGCATTATATATGTATTGGTTATCTCTGGTTTAGACACAAGAGATGAAACAAAGATAATGGACGGTTTGGATCGGGAGTCCAGACTGTCAATTTTTTCTTTATGTATATTTCTTTTTGTAATTTTTAGTACTCTTAAATATAATAAATAATCATAAAATGTAATTTTCTATAATAGAATATCATAAATTCATGAAAATAAAAATACAATTTATATTTAAAATAGAATAAAACATAGAATAATTTAATAGTTAAAGATGCGTATCACAACTTATACCAATTGAATGATATGCATTGGTTCAGGTACGAAATTGTAGTGCAATAGTCAGGTGATACGATGAACATGATTCTTCTACTTTTGTTTGTATGCGTGTACTCACATTATAGAAGAAAGGTACATAGTTGGTCCTCATCTCATTCTGGAATAGATACATCAATGAGTAGTCGAAGTATCTTCACGATAGTGTCATCCCCTTTTCTTGTCATTTTCTATGTGATAGTTCAAAGGTTTAGTATACCATATAGCTTTATACTCTAATTCTATGGGAAGGTGACAAGCTTTCCCATAAAGTAATGCGAAAGGTGCTGTTCGTAAATGTGTTTTAAACGCAGTGCTATAGGCTCATAGTGCATTGTCTAACTGTAGTGACCAATCTTTTCGTGTGTTGCCTACTATCTTTTGAAGTATTTCCTTAATTTTTCTATTTAACACTTCTACATGCCCTGATGTCTATGGATGATAACTTGATAAGCAATTGCTACCTTGTATTTTATCACATATTTTCTAATTAAGCTCTCAATATCTTGTTTATGACATGAGTTCCATCATCACTTATTACAACTCCTGGTATTCTAAATCTTAGAAATATAATATATTTGAAAAGTTTGAGTACCAATCTAGAGTCATTGGTCGGACATGTCAACGCTTCTACCCATTTGGATACGTAATCCACAACTACCAAAATTTATTGGTTTGTGGTAGATAATGGGAATGATCTAATAAAGTCTATTCCCTAAACGTCAAAGATTTCAATAATGAAGTTTTGTTGCTTTTCGTTTCGTTTACTAATTCCACATTTCCTTTGGCATGAATCATATTTGGTTATATACTCACGAGCGTTCTTGAATAAAATTGGCCACAAAACCCTGCTTGAAAGACCCTTTGCGCGGTTTTGAAAGTTTGAAGTGACATTCATATTCAGAACCGTTACATCCATGTACGATTCCTTCAAAATCTTTCTCTGGCACACACCTCCTAAATAATTTATATTTTCCTTTTCTATATAGTATGGTTCATCCTAATATTAATGGTTTGATTCTCTTAGAAATTAAAGCACTATAAGTTATAGGGCTTGATATTCGGTGGTGTCAAATCACAAACTAAATAGTTAACAAAATCGCTATATGATGGAAATATATATGTCTGGAATTGTATCAAAGCCATTGATGTTTCCAAGTTCGTTAATTGTGTCTATCAAAGACTATCCTGTCATTTGACCAAGCACGACTCAAACTGCGTAATTGCTTGCATTACACATTATTTCGAATGGGGATTCCCAACTCAGTGGTTGTACCACTAGAGTGCTAATCATTTCTTCTTTAAGCCCTGAGAATGCATCATTACAATCTTCGTTGAAATTGAAAGTTGCTTCTTTACATAGGAATCTAGTTAAAGGTCTTGCCATGGATGATAAATTCTTAATGAAACGTTAGTAAAGTCCTGCATGTCCTAAAAACTCCTAATGTCTTTTTATGTTTTTGGTCGAAGTAATTTTACCATAACTTTGATTTTCGCTCGATCAACTTCTACTCCTTTGACTAAATCTCTATGCCCTATGACTATTCCTTCGTGGACCATGAAATGACATTTAACCTAGTTTAATGCTAAATATTTTTCTCACATTTTTTCAATCTTTGCACAAGTTTGATAAAAATTGGTCAAATAAATTCCAATAGAATGAGAAGTAAACCGTAAAGATATCAACCACCTCTTTTATAACATCAGAGACAATACGCATCTTGCATCTTTGAAAGATAACATGAGCGCTACAAAGTCCGAGTGGCATCCTGCGATATGCATATGTGCCATATGGACATGTGAAAGTTGATTTCTCTTGGTAATCGGGGTGTATAGGTATATGAAAGAATCTCGAACATCCATTATAAAAACAATAATAAGCATGGTTTTCCAATTTTTCTAGAATTTGATCTATGATGATACACATTATGTGATACATCCAATTTGCCATGTTTAACTTCCTGTAGTTAATACACATTATATGTCCGATCACTGTCCCTATCAAAATTAAATTCACTTTTTTGTTCTTGATTACTATTATTCCACCTTTATTGGGTACAACATGTACTAAGGAAATCCAAGTACTATTTTATTTGGAAATTGGAAAAATATCCCTGCATCATGTAGTTTGATTATTTCCTTTCTTACTACCTCTTTTAGATTTGGGTCTAGTCTATGTTGATGTTCAATGAGAGTTTTAGATTCATCCTCGAAGAATATTTAATGCATATATTATATATAAGGTCGGAGATATTCCTTTAATATCATCTAATGAATAGCCTAATGCACTCCTATACTTTCTTAGCTTGTTTATTAAAAGAGAGGTTTCATTTATGTCCCTTCTTCTCGTCTGGTCGGCGCTAGTCCCATATCTGTTTCTAGCGGGCTCTGATGGCTCCTCTCTCCTCTTTTTGCTGCTCCTTGCCTCTTTTGGTTGTGGTCGAGATCTCTCCACCTATTCTGCTGCTTTGGAGATCAGTCTTCAAAGGTCCTCTGGTTGGAGGCGGCGCTATACGCCTCTTTCTCAAGCTCATCCTCTATTTTCTCTATTTTGGTCGATTCCCTTTCTAGGTTTTGAGGCTGCGGTCATTTATGTCTTTATCTTACCTCCGACTTGGCCTCTTTGGGGGTTGGGAGCCGCAGTTTAGAACCTCGATCGGTGGTGGGTTACTTTCGGCGGCAGTGGCTTTCCCTAGCTTTCAGTCTTCTTGGCTAGCTCTGATGTTTGGGTGATGTTTTTGCTAGGTGTAGCGGGACCGCCGGCGCAATCCCTGTGGGTAGCCAGTTTTCTGATCCCTTAAGCATCTTGGTGGCAGCGGCAGTTGACATCCTGGTGGTGGCTGCAGTTCTGAGTGGCTAAGGCTCTCTTCTCAAATTAGAGTTTTCAGTTTTAGGCCTTCTGTTTCTCTTTTCTGTGCTTTAGGTTTCAGAGTTTTTTTGGGCTAGAGTTTTTTGTTTTTGGGTTATGGTTAAGTGGGCTTCCTATCTCTTTATTGAGATTTATGTTCATTTGACTTTCTTAACGTGTTTTTTGCCTTAGACAATGTTTTGACTTCTTAAATCATGTAGTTTTATTTTTATTAATGAACATTCACATTTTATCAAATAAAAGAAAATAAATTATAATGAACCTATTAATACTAAAATCTTTCCCTTGGCAACATTGCCATTTGAATAAAAAGATGTTTTTACGTCTTCCAGTTAATTGTAATCGCATGTCGTATTAGAGATATCATATTCCACAAGGAGAGACTAATATCCCAATATATCTTAATAAAGCGATTATCAAATCTAGAAAAATTATAAAGATTTTGGTTGTCGTTCTGTAATCTAAATAAAAAGTGATAGAAATAAAATAAAAGCAAATAAGAAGAAGTTTTTAGCAATTAAAAACAGGTAGGTTGGGGATATGCATTCAGATTAACATGATCAATGTTTAGGTTCTTTAAACATGAATTAATAAAATGAATATAATTGAATCTAGGTCACAACCACAAAGTAATATTACACAAGTTTAGAGTACTATCGCATCATCTAAACCTTGTGTAAGAAGGCTCGTACGAGATCATGTGTCCGTTACACCCATCTACAAGTCTAACACAAGTAAAAAATAATGTGTATAACCTATCACATATACTAGACAACTAATTTTCTAGTCTAGGAATCGAGTGCCTCATAAATAGATTTTTCGAGGAATGCTAACAAGCACATTTTGGGTGTGAGAATCCTTAGGATCATGAATGGCTCTCTTGAGTCCTATTCAAGAATTATAGGTCTCTAGATATGAATAAATCAAGAACTACAGGTGCGGAGGTATTATATTCATGTACGGGGCAGTTGCCTCTCCTTAATTTCTAAATGCTTAATATAAATCACAAGAGTTTAATCTATTTGCCCTGTTAACAAATATTTTTTGCCCCTGATAACAATTATCTTTGTCGTTTTTAAAAAAAAAACAATTATCGTTGTCCATTCAAATAAGACTAAATCAAATTTTTTGATTATTTATTTCCAATTATAGCAACATTATGTTATCTTTTTCTATTTGCATATATAAACCCCTTTATCTCTTTTTTTAAAAAGTTATTTTTTACTTAGACATAATTTTCTTTTTCCATTGAATAATATAACGTAATCAATATCAACTTTTTTTTGGTAAACATTTTTATAAAATACTATGATATTCATTTATCAATATATCAATATTGGCTAGGGGTATATTTTTGTAACTTTCATATAAAAAAATATATAAGTTATCCTGTTTTTTATAATATTTTTTTCTATTTCATATTTCTTTCCAATGTTTTTGTGTCCGAATTTACTTTAAATTTTTTTTTTCAAAAAGTATGTAATATAGATGTAAAGTTAAATATTTTTTTGATAATAATTATATGTAGTTTATATCTAAAAAATTTGATTCGAACCGGTTCAAAACGTGAATTCGAAACGAAAACGAACCATACTATCCATAGTAATATAAGTTTTATTTTAGATATAATTATTTATAAACTGAAAAACCAAAAAAATTACATCGGAAGTGATATTTAGATTAAACGCCTTAAGTATATGCCCCCGGTAAAAAAATTTGCTGCCTCCGCCACTAAAGAACAATATACAATAAAAGATCACCAATCATGCAATCCTATGCTAAAACAAAACTCAATCCCTAAATCTTCTCACTCATGTTCAAAAAAAAAGAAAAAAAAATGATGAGTTAATGTAGAGAAACATGATTAATTGCATGAAGTTAAGTATTCAAAATAAGGAACACGAGATTTGGATAAAAATCCAAAATTCCATAAAAGGAAACACTCTTAAAAGTGTGAAAGAGAATTTCCTGAAAAAAATGATAATCCTCTATAATAAAATTAGGTTTTTCATATTTAAACGGTTTAGTACGTAATAGTGAAAACTGACGGTATGGGGTAGCGGTCCATACTTCTGGTAGCTCATGGAAAATTCATGCTCCTTAAACTAGTGGTTTAGATCAGTAGTGTAATTCTCTGGTAGCTAGTGGTTATCTATTTCTTCAAACTGCCGGTTTGGACAACTTATGTAATTCTTCGGTTTCGGTTTCGTCTTCTTCTCTTCTTGATCATCCTTGAGTTCTTTAACCATCCATAATTCTCATAATCCTAAATCTAAGCCCTAAGACTATGAAAATAACTCAAATATGCAAAAAAGAGCACATACACAAATTCTAGACTCTATAACTCAAGACCATGAGATTGAGACCTAAATGCTTAAAAGACTACAAAAATGTAAAATATGAATAAATAGTGTATAAAATGCTATGTTAAAATATGAATAAATAATACCTAAAATACGAGACTACAACGTCCTCCATTTTTTTTGCACTAATACTTTGTTAGCTCTTTGTTGAAATCCCCATCATGTAGAATGCCGATACTGTAGTTGATAAAACTTGGGGATAGACACCATTTCTTTGTTGAAGCAACCATCATAAAAACAAAGAGATTCTCATTTACATTTTAAAACCTCCTAAAGATTTTTCGTTGGTTTCTATTGCTCCCAAGCTGCACGACAAAAGGACTGTGAGATATGCAAAAGAGTAGATCGAGCCATTTACTAGATTAAAAAACCATTGAAGAGTAGGTTTTGTAAGAGTGGATCTGAATATCGTGGGTTTTGTTAATTGCTTTTCAATTGTTGTTTTTATCATCCACTATTTTTACTAGGCAACATGGTTGTGCCATCGTACAATTTCTTAGTGAGCTTAATCATATCAGAGAAAGGTGTATCCTCATTTGAGTGTACGTTAATTTTCTTGATTGAAGGTGCGACACATGAAAACTGTTTGATCATGCTTTTCATCTCGCTAAAGCATTTAGAGGAAAAGGATTCAAAGTAGGTAGTTTCTTATTCAACCCAACTAAACCTATGCATGGTTCTATCTCCCGCTTGCTATGATGAGTAATTTATGTTTTATGGAGTGTGGTTAGTTTGAGTTACGAGTCCTTTAGTCTTTGAAACAAGACCTAATTGGTATCATATGCCTTATATGGAAGTATGTAATTCACTACGAACCATTATAACACCTTCCCTTTATAAGGTGGGAGAACTATTTTCTTCTCTCAACCTACTATTATCTTTCTCTAGTTCCCTGATTCAGCTTCTCTTTCTTCTCAACTAGTTACTTAGGGCTTCCAATTGTGTTTGGAAATCTGGATCTGCCATAGTCATCGTAATATTGCTGTCGTTTCTTGTCATCGCAACTTGATGTCTTTGTGATACCCCTTTTTTCTAGAGCCAATATTTTCAGGATGTTTTTGGGATATTCATGTAAGCTTTGTATATAGAGTACTGGAGGAAGAAAGAATCGAATGCGTATTTGATTTATTGATTCAAAAATCAAATACTATTAGATTTACAAGAAAAAAGAAATAGTATGAAACTAGAGTTTTTTATGAACATATGATGACTTTCTACTTGGCATTTGTTCCCTTTTTCTCCTACATAATTAGTGTCAGGATAGATTACGTCGTGTATGCGATTTTCTCGGTGATAATGATCTCACTACATGGTGCACAAAAAATAAAAAATAAAAAAATGATCTCACTACATATCTTGTGATTTCATACGAACTGTACATCCTTTACGAACTTAGCAATTTGAAGAGTTGAACATGTTGGGTTTGGCTTAAGGAAAGATTCAGGCCTATGCCACTGTCCCGCACTCACCCTAGCTTTTAACAATTAATTCTGAACCAATCCAATCATCTCTAATTACGATCCACTCGACTTGATCAGCTTAACCTCCCTTAACAGCCCTAGCACTTATGCCCCTAACCTCTCTTTGACATGAAAGTTCCTTAGTAGAATTTCGTTGATTAACGTTTATCCAACATCATATTGCAAGATTCGAAAATATCTGGTAATTGTTTTTCAGACTTGAATAAAATTGAATTTATCTATTGGTTTATTCTAAACTAGTTTGATAGGATCAATTTTTTTTCGTATATATCTATCCTTTAACATCAATATCTTCAACATTTACAAAGTTAGAGTCATGATATGAAAAAGAATCCTACAAATGATACTCATATTCAGAGTCATCTACTTTATCTTCTTGCCTTTGGGGATTTTTCTTACGAATTGTGAGAAGAAGATGCTTCATCTTCAATATGCGGGCATCTTCCATAACACCATCAACAGATTCATAGAATTTATCAGGATCAAGCTCTAATCTAATTTCTTCATTAAGGTCATTGATGAACATATTTAATAGTCTTTCATTGTCATCTTTATATTTTGTAAATAATATTTCCATGTTGATAAAATCATTGTTATAATATGCTACAGACATATAATCTTCTCTTAGTGGGAAAACATCTACCAAACGGTAAGAAAATAAATATTATATGGATGTATGATATGAAAATGTTTTAAATTGGTAAGCAGACCATTAACACAATCATAATTATCTCTTAGTTGTCGTTACCACCTTCTAATATAAGTGAAACAAATCTTTACCACCTTCTAATATAAAAAGATCATCATATATAAGTCAATTACCAGTAAAAATATGAAAATCATATGGTTTTGAAATGTTGTCAATTCTGATAGTGACATGCCATCACATCCAATAAATCATCTATTTTCATGTTAGCTATGTTTTTAATTTGATGATTAGTGAGAATTAGGTAATAGGGCGACCTTTTGACTTAACATGACACCAATCCCGAGCTTTCTTGCATCACAATGCAGCTCAAAAACCACGTTAAACTCTGGCAAGGCGTGTATTTTCACCGAGATTAGCTTCTCCTTAAGCGTTTCAAAAGCTTGAGCCGCGGCTGGGGTCCATACACACTACAAAAACTGAGGGTATTGTGACGTTTGTTTGAGACGGAAAAATGTTGGTCACAATTGAAGACATTTTACATACGATTTTGTGACTAATATTTTTCCGTCACGGTTTTGTTGTTATTTTGTCACTATATTGCAACAGAAGAAATTCGTGACTAAAGTAGTCACATATAGTAACGTAAATGTGACAATAGTATGACAATAACAAGTGTGACTATAGTGTGACGAAATGTATAGTAATAAATTAGTTACATAATTGTGACATACATGCGTATCACCATTATAACACATAGTGGTTTTCAAATGTGATTGGTATGATGCTACCAGTGGCGGTCGTAGAAATATTTTTCATAGACAAAAAAATCAAGATAGAAACATAAGTACAAAAAATGGTTTAGACTATAACCACTTAATAATATATATATTAAATTCGCAAAATTTAGGTGGTAAACTACCTAATATACATGTAGGATCGCCAATGCATGCTACCATTGGAAAGGGCATACAAATCAACATCGATATTGATGTTAGAACGAAATATTAAAATATGATCATTTTATCTTAGCTTCACAAGCAGATCAAGTATGTTACATGCCGTATCCACAAATGTCTCGAAAAAGATCAACAATGTAAAGCAACAATCGTTGAGAGGAAAAATTTTGTCTAATCAAAAAGTAGATTTTACAGTAATGCAATACAAAAACGATTGTCAAGTTAGCAGTTGTTGATACACTAGAAGTTCAGACAGTACTAAATGTACAAGTGCAAGCAAAAGGACTTGATGATATA
>OVAV01001588.1:0-12930 GCA_900406375.1 Iberis amara
AAAGTAGCTACTAAATTCCGACTAAAATTTTTTGTCGGAAGTTTTCTACAATTTTCCGACTAAACCAGATTTACGACCACACATTATCGACTATAACACGTTGGTCGGAAATTTGTCCCAAATCAATTTTTCAGTCTTTTTTCCGACTAATATGGTCGTTGGATTAGATTCCTATTCTTGTAGTGTTAGAAGAACGCTAAATAATGAGCATGACCATGTTTTTATGGTTCGTCAAAAGACTCAAAACCAAAAATGATATTTTCAAGTCTTTGGGACTTGCATTGTCCTTTTAGTAAAAACCCGAGTCAATTGTAGATAGATATGGGTACTAAATAATGGACTTTAAGTGCCTAACAGTAGATAAATTCGTGATGATGAAGGTTTTCCTCGGTAGAAAATTTAGAAAGTAGGATATTCATATCTTTAGTGACAAAATTGTAAAGTATGATTTCCTTTTTGAGATTTTTCATATACATATAGAATTATAGTAGCGTATTAGGTAAGGTCCATTAAGATATTTTTAGATAGAGAATTTGGTTTTCCTTTTTTACATGTGTTCGTTTTTTTTTTGGGTTGGCATTTACATGTGTTAGTTTCTATTCAACAATATCAAAGATTAGTAATTGCATTGTCTATTATTAGTTTTTTTCATATTATTAAACTAGAATTTCACCAGCGTTACACGCGGTGTTATGCTTTTATGAAATTATTTAATTTATAATTTTTTGTACAATTATGTATGTATTATTATATAATGAATAATTTTACAATGTCGTATGTTTTATTTTATTGTCATATCATAATAATTGTTGCCATATATATATATATATATATATATACTATATTATGATGTGAATTTTGGTTAGCAAAATAATTAGTTGTAAAAATGACATAACATGCAATTATATAAGTTATTGGGTATGTTTAGAACAATATTAAAAATCATGTAGTTTAACTAAACATAAAATATGATATATATATATATATGTATATGAAACTTAACTACATAATTAATTTTGTATATCAAGTAATATTTAGTTAAACCAAATAATTTTTATAATTATATTCAAGTTTCTAAGCAATATAATATTTGCTATTAACACACCAATTAAAAAATTTAAAATATGTATTAACTATATCAAACTATTGTAAATTTTTTATTTATATAACAAACTATAAGATTTAGATTCGATTTGTTAAAATTCTTGATCTTAGTATAGAAGTAGCAATTTTAACTCGCAACACACTATATTTTTATAAATGATTTATATAATTGATGTATATTTTAAGTTAGGGGCATTCTCAAAAATACCACTAAAACTAGGTTTATTCCAAAAATACCACACACTTCCAAAAGTTCCAAAAATACCACACTTTTTTCCAAAAATACCACAAAAATGTTTTTGTTCCAAAATACCATAAAATTTGAAATAACTTTAAAACTTCAAATTTAAACCCTAAAATCCTAAAACCAAACCCTACCCCCTTCAAAACTGAACCCTAAATTCTATTTAGTGAACCCAAACCCAAAATTTAAAATTTTAAACCCTTAAAATTCACTTTTTATGTTTGNATATTTTTGAAACTTTTGGGAGTGTGTGGTAGTTTTGGAATTTGAACTTCTTTTGATGGTGTTTCAAGAAATTCCTCTTTAAGTTATTATAATTATAAATTGTGTGTTATGTTTTATGTACTTTCCATATATTTATAGATATCAAAATCTTATTTAACTCATTCTATTGTATATAATATTTTGATGTCAGAATCATGATTTAAAAGCATTGATTTTATATTTATGGATTTTACATAGGTTATAGAATTTTTCCTTGTTACTATTATTAGATTATGTAATAAACCTTTACTTAACTAAGTAAAATAATATTAAGATTTATGTTTATTAAAATGGCTTGACTAATAAATTTATAACATATCTAATTAATAAATTGATATGTGTTTTTATTTTTTATATAACAAAAAATGAAATAATTTTAGAAACAATATGTAAATTGATAAGATGTCAATAATTCAATAAAATATGTATATAACAACATATAAACTTTATGATAGAATTTATATTCATGATATTAATGATACTTTACGTAACATTATAGTATAATATCAAGAAAAATATTTCATTTATTATTTTTAGTTAATTTGAATATTTTTACTATTGTATTAGTTTAATATTTTTGATTAAAATATAATTTAAATAACAAATAAAAAGATGGTTGAGATTTTTAAGGAAGTTTTTTGTATCTCTTTTACCCTTAATGAATGTTGAGAGTTTAGTTCAAAAGTAATGGCAATGCATGTAAATTTTTATAAAATAAAGGTTTTTTCTAAAAAAAATCTTCTCAATTAATAGTATAATATAGATTTGTAAGATACACTACTTCTTTGGTCAAATAAGATTCGCTACTTTATCCATGATTTTTCCATTACAAAAACCAGAATGCTACTTGACAATATATTTTTGGATTTAGAACTAGACAAAATAATAAATTAATTAATACAGTAATAGACAAGAGAAAGTGTAGGGACACGAAATTTATTAGATTAAAGTCAATTAGGAACTGAATGGTAAATTAAACGCTTACTTACCTTAATTACAGAGTTAAACCTCCAACGACTAATCACCATTGACTCAGAACAAAAAAAACATAACGAACGCGTCTCTACCAAAAATAAAAAATACAGATCAGAAGAGGGTTTTAGGATTTCTTCTTGAGCAGATTTGAATTTTTTTATTAATTTCTCTTTGCTTGAAGGATTCTAAGCTTCTCTTTCTTTCATTTGATTCGCATTTTTCTAAGATTTTTTGTTAAATATATATAAAAAATTCATTTCTGGGTTTTCAAGTTGCAGATTTCATCTGCTCCTTGTGTAAGTTACATTCAGACATTTGGCGCTGGTTTAACGATCGTCTCTTCTAGGAAGAAGCTTAATGCATTAAGATCCAAAAGCTATCAAATAGTTTCTGATCTGATAAATCTCCGGTGGCAATGGTATTTTATTTTCCGTCTTTCTTCTAAGTTCAGAGCGATTTTGTTTTTTTCTTACCCCCGTTGGGTTGAGATTGAATCGCTTTTGATGAGTAGAAATATTGCTGACTGATCCGTGGTTGGACTTTAATTTGAGATTTTTTCGTCTGGTTCAAGTTGAATGATTTTTTGTTTAATCTATTTCTTCAAATTGGATTATTGGTTTCGTGGATAGCTTTAATCATCCGGAATTTTAGCTAATATATAAGAAATCGTATGAGGAGACATTGAGACTTCCGTTGATTCATGATTGACCAGAATTTTGACTCATTTAATAGAATGGCTGAGCCCTTGTGTTACTATATGAAGACGATCCATCTTAATCTTTTGATTCGATGATCAAGGTTCTAAATTTTTATGTAGTTTGCCCATTTGATGCTCTTTGTATTATGATTAAAGTCTTTTCAATCAAAAAGCCTGTAAACTTTATATTTAGGAGTTCTTTGAGTGTGGAATGTTCCTCAAGTTCACTTTTGCAGGGTGACTTTATTTTAGATTTGTAACTTGGAGGGAATATCCTCACACTGTATCTTAGCCGTTAAAATACAGTAGTTAAGATATATTTATCTTAATTGTTGGTTCTGCAGGCTTGCACTACAGTTAATGTTGGCTCTATCGTTTGGGTTGAAGATCCAGAGGTGGCATGGATAGATGGTGAAGTTATTGAGGTTAAAGGAAATGATATCAAGATCAAATGTACCTCGGGGAAGACGGTATGTTTAGCTAGTTTAAAATTATATAATACACGACAAGTCCTGAGGTATGGAATTTTGCATTTTTTGTCTAAATATTATTGGAGACTTTTCAGGTAGCTGTTAAAGTTTCAGATGCATACCCAAAAGATGTTGAAACTCCAGCTTCTGGAGTGGAGGATATGACAAGGCTAGCTTATTTACATGAACCAGGAGTCCTTCAAAATATGAAATCAAGATTTGATGTCAACGAAATATATGTAAGTGCTTTTATTGGATTTCATTACAAACGTTAATATTTTTTTTTCACTTGGTTAGTCATTTACACTAATATATATATATATATACATATATGTTCTTCCAGACTTACACAGGGAATATTCTAATTGCTGTAAACCCTTTTAGAAGACTACCGCATCTTTACAGCAACCATATGATGCAACAATATAAAGGTGCAGGCTTTGGAGAACTGAGCCCCCACCCTTTTGCAGTTGCGGATGCAGCTTACAGGTACCTGCCATCTAATTTCCGAGTCTTTCCTTTTTCTCATTTTGTTACTGGTTGTTTCCTGTTTGACTTTCCTTTGCTTGTTTTCCAATGGGTGTAGACAAATGAAAAATCAGGGCATTAGTCAATCAATCTTGGTAAGTGGTGAAAGTGGAGCAGGGAAGACTGAGACTACTAAATTGCTCATGCAGTATCTTGCAGACATGGGAGGTCGAGCTGTTGTTTCCGAAGGAAGGACAGTCGAAAAGAAAGTTTTGGAGGTTATCCATGCATATCTTTTAGTATAAACCTTCTGGATTTACAAAGTAAGGTTTTGAGTGGATTCGTAAATCATTCTTAGATATGTTTTTGTTTTCTTTGTATGCAGTCAAACCCTGTTTTAGAAGCATTTGGAAATGCCAAGACTGTTAGGAACAACAATTCAAGGTGTATATAGTATAAGTATATTTTATACCTATATATATACATATATATGCGTACATACTTTTTCATTTCTTCTGTGTTAATTATTATTTCTTTTCTCCTATTCATTCATGCTCAATTGCTCATAATCAATATATTGTTGCAGCCGATTTGGTAAATTTGTGGAGATTCAGTTTGATCAAAGAGGAAGAATATCAGGAGCTGCTATCAGGACTTACTTGTTAGAGAGATCACGGGTTTGTCAGGTCTCAGATCCTGAGAGGAACTATCACTGTTTTTACATGGTCTGTGCTGCACCACCTGAGGTATATATTAGGTTTCTCTCTCCTTTTAAAGTGTTTCCTACACCTTCTAAGCATTCTTCTCACTGGAGACATCAGAATCTGATCTGGTATTTTAAATAGCCATCGAGTAGACATTCTCTTAACTCCCAACTATGTCAGTATTCAATTGTAAATGAGTTCTTTTAACCTCAACTGCTTGCATAGGTTTGGTTCAGGTTTATTAAAAGTTAGTTGGAACCATCATTCAAATTGTGCAGTCTTCCATTAAGGATATGCCATCAAAACTCATTTTTCTTTTATTATTTTTATCAGGACATAAAAAAATGGAAATTAGCGGATCCAAGAACATTCCACTACCTGAATCAATCTCAATGCATCACGTTGGAGAGAATGGATGATTCGAAGGAGTATCGTGAAACTAGAAAGGCAATGGATGTTGTTGGAATAAATTCGGAGGAGCAGGTGGGCATTTTTTTGTTATTTCTTCAGTAAATATTATGGAATCGATATATGAGTGTCTTTGTTATTAATTTTATGACAGGAAGCAATATTTCGAGTTGTAGCTGCTATTCTTCATCTTGGTAATGTTGAATTTGGTAAAGGAAAAGAATCAGACTCGTCAGCCCCAAAAGATGAGAAGTCCAAGAAACATCTGAAAATTGCGGCTGAGCTTTTCATGTCAGTAACTAATTGATTATCTTTGACTTTGAAATGTGAAGCGCCCTTCCGGAAATTAGTTCATTTGATATGGAATAAAGAAGTCATTCCTGACTCCTTACATTTCTTCAGGTGTGATGAGCAGGCATTAGAAGATTCTCTTTGTAAACGTGTAATTGTGACACGTGATGAAAACATTACGAAATGTCTGGATCCAGAATCTGCGGCACTCAGCAGAGACGCATTGGCAAAAACTGTGTACTCTAAATTGTTTGATTGGTGAGTCGAGTCTTACTACATTCGGTTATTTGGTAGCTGGATGCTTCTCTTTCTTAGCAGCTTTTACTTAAACTTTCTTAAATTGCTCTGTTACTCTTTCAGGATTGTGAACAAGATCAATCATTCAATTGGACAAGATCCTGATTCAAAATATTTGATTGGAGTGCTGGATATATATGGATTCGAGAGTTTCAAGACAAACAGGTGCTTAAGCGGTATGCCTTTGTTTGATAAGGGATAGGAACCACTTTAGAGAAATACTATGGGACGTAGGTTGATATATATATAAGTCTTAACATTTCCACATGATATTATTTAGTTTGTTAGTTCTCTATAGATTTCTAGATTTTTAGTAAGCAGTGGAAAGGGTATTAAATGTTGCTATATCTTTGCTCGTAAAGTTATTTTACGAGGGACCTTTCCAACTGTCGGAGACCTTATTTGCTCTCCTATCTCAATGGAAGGGAAATATCAAGTGGACTTTGCTTGTGCTTTCCTTGAAAAATATTTTTTTATTGCATGCGCTTTGCAGTTTTGAGCAATTTTGCATCAATTTAACGAATGAAAAGCTTCAGCAACATTTTAATCAGGTTTGTTCATCTTCAGACTGTTGCTGTTGTCTAGCCTGGTTTGTCACTAATAATGATTTCACACTTTTTTTCCCCGACAGCACGTCTTCAAAATGGAACAAGATGAATACAATAAAGAAGAAATTGACTGGAGCTACATTGAGTTTGTAGATAATCAAGATATTTTGGACCTTATTGAAAAGGTCGCAACTTTCACCATGTTTTATCTGTGGCCACCTGCTGAGTTTTATCTATTTAATACTATTCATCACTTTTTGTCATGTCTCAGAAACCTGGTGGTATCATTGCTCTCCTGGATGAGGCTTGGTATGTCTATGAACTTGAATTAGTATTATTAAGCATGTGTTGTCTCTCTATCTCCATTTATATCCAAAGTTCATACCTATATCTTGCAGCATGTTCCCAAGATCAACACATGAAACATTTGCTCAAAAAATGTATCAAACATTCAAAGATAACAAGCACTTTAGTAAGCCAAAATTAGCTCAAACTGATTTCACAATTTGCCACTATGCTGGTGATGTGAGTATATACTTGCTTCAACTTTTTGAATATTTGTTATAGCAATAATGAAAGCTAGTTCATACCTTAAGTAATGAGTCATGTTTTCAGGTCACTTATCAGACCGAACAGTTCCTGGAAAAGAACAAAGATTATGTTGTTGCTGAGCATCAGGCTCTGCTCAATGCTTCAAGGTGCACCTTTGTTGCATGTCTCTTTCCTCTTCTTGCGGAAGATGCTAACAAAAAGTCAAAGTTCTCTTCGATTGGTACACGATTTAAGGTGCAGTAAATGAGGTAGTTTATGCAAAATATTTCTTTTTAATCTCATGATTACTGAAGCTAATTTTTTTACTTAATGTAGCAACAATTGGTGACATTGCTTGAAACGCTGAGTACTACTGAGCCTCACTATATTCGTTGCGTGAAGCCCAATAATCTTCTGAAACCATTGATCTTTGAGAACCAAAATGTTCTGCAACAGCTACGATGTGGGGTGGGATTTCCAAATTTTGGGTTTCTTAACAAATTTGCTTGTTATAGTTATGCATGTTGTAAAGTCTGAAGAATATCTTTCAGGGTGTGATGGAGGCAATTAGGATTAGCTGTGCTGGATTTCCTACAAGAAAACATTTTGAAGAATTCCTAGACAGATTCAGTATCCTTGCTCCTGAAATTTTGAATAAGAGGTTCCCTCTCTGTAATTTAGAGTTTGGAAACTTACTTTGATACTGAAACGTTCTAATTCTTGTTTGGCCTCGTTCTAGTTATGACGATGTAGCTGCCTGCAAGAAACTTCTTGAAAAAGTTCAACTCCAAGGATACCAGGTATGCTTTTGAAGTGCCATGTTTTGAATACTTTGTAATATGGTCAAGGTTTATGATTCTAATGAAGAGCGTCTAGTTGATCCTTCTTTCATGTTGCGCTTTGTTTTTCCAGATAGGTAAGACAAAGGTATTCCTAAGGGCTGGACAGATGGCTGACTTAGATGCTCGAAGGAATGAGGTTTTAGGCAGAGCAGCCAGCAGAATTCAGAGGAAATATCGCTCCTACGTGTCTCGCAAAACTTTTATCATGCTCCGCATTGCTGCAATTAACATACAGGCTGTGTGCAGAGGTATTTTAAAGTTGAAAGAATATCATCCGCTTCTTACTCAGACAATTAGAAATATTGCTAATCATTCATTCTCTGCGTTGTTGTCCATGATTTATAGGTCAACTTTCTCGAAACATCTTCGAGGGATTGCGCAGAGAAGCTGCTGTTTTGGAGATTCAGAGAGACATACGGATGCACCTTGCTAGGAAGTCCTACAAGGAATTACATTTTGCTGCTGTTTCCATTCAATCAGGAATACGTGGTTCGGCTTCCCGAGGCGAGCTAAGGTTCCAAAGGCAGAACAAGGCGGCTATTATAATTCAGGTGCTGTACAAGTTTCCGGGAAAATTTGTGAAAGAATAGATGTTTAGTTCATATACTAGATGTTGTGGGCTTGTCTTCTTGTCAATTGTCTTATGAATTTTATGAATTTGAATTTGTTTCTTTTGTATTTAACAGAGCCATTGCCGCAAATTCTTGGCTAAGAGGCACTACCAGAGGCTAAAGAAAGCAGCAATTACAACACAGAGTGCATGGAGAGCAAGGTTAGCTCGTATAGAACTGCGGAAGCTTAAGACGGTGAGCTTTCTCTTCACTTCTCTGTGTATCCTCTTCTGAGTATTAGGTCTCATTTCAACCATAGGATAAGGCAATTGCAACCCTTTAGATAATGTTGGTTTCTAAATGAGATTATATAGTGGTAAAGTATGATCTTGCATAATAGATCGGATGATATTTTATAACTGAGTTACCTCTTGACGCAAATGCTAGCGGCTGGAAGCTGTCCTTCCTTTTGAGGATCTTCGTAATTTAGTCCCAAGATGTTGGCTTTTTCCAAAATTTGATTAACTGTAACGATGATGACTTCATATTCCATGCAGGCTGCAAAGGAAACGGGAGCCCTTCAAGCTGCCAAGAATAAGCTTGAGAAACAAGTAGAAGAACTCACATGGAGGTTGCAGCTAGAGAAACGCATGAGGGTAAGTTAACAGAGAATTATTTATCCCTTTTGTTTACCCTATATCCTTGAGATATTTTTATTCCTTTCTTCTGCAATTCTTGATTCAGATAGTTAACGTACCCATCATCTATTTTCGTTGCTTTGACAATATAGACGGACATGGAAGAGAGTAAAACACAAGAAAATGCTAAACTGCGGTCAGCATTGGAGGAAATGCAACTTCAGTTCAAGGAAACCAAAGCCTTACACTTAAAGGAAATGGAAGCTGCTAAAAAGATGACAGAAATCGTTCCTGTGCTGCAGGAGGTTCCTGTAGTTGACACAGAGCTAGTGGAGAAGTTAGCTAGCGAAAACGAAAAGCTCAAGGTAGGAATTTAGCTCAATTTTTTTTGGTTTTTTTTGTGTCTATAAAGGATGAAAAAGTTGTGAAATATTTGAAAGAAGGTTTCATGTTTTATTTATTCCTCTTTTGGTTTCAGTCCCTGGTAAGTTCTTTGGACCAGAAGATTGATGAAGCAGAGAAAAAATTCGAGGAGACAAGCAAAATAAGTGAGGGGAGGCTGAAGCAGGCTCTAGAGGCCGAAACTACAATTGTCAATTTGAAAAAAGCCGTGCACGAGTACCCACTATACATCTCCGAGTCTCTTGATGAGTTCACCAAAGATCCCGTTGGCACTGAACATTAACCATATTTTTTTCACATGTTGATTTGTAGGCTTGAGGAAAAAATCTTGGATGTGGAATCTGAAAACCAAATATTGAGGTTACACACATCAGGACATCTTCCTCCGACTCCGGTTAAGGTATAGCTGAGAAAAATATATACTTGAATGGCTATACAATCCTGATAATTAAAGTATTGCTCTCCCACTTGCAGGGCTCGCAAAATGGTCACTTTCCTAGGAAAGAAAGTCTACTCAGTGTACGTCGTGGCTTGCTTTTCAATCTCCTTTTCTCTCAATTATGTTCCATCTGTTTGTACATCAGTTATGTTATAGAAGTCTCTGCAGGGATCTGAGATTGAAACAACAACAAGAACCCATGACCCAGAATCAGATGCAAAGACTCGGAGATTGCAGATGGAGCGTCAACATGTAAGTTGTTTAGTTTATATACTCGATTCTGTGTTTCTGATCTGTTGGATTTGCCTTCTTTGATTAGAGAGAGATATTTTTTCTTGCTACAGGAGAATGTTAGTGCTCTTATCAACTGCGTAATAAAGAATATCGGATTCAACGAGGGAAAGCCTGTAGCGGCATTCACTATATACAAATGCCTCCTTCATTGGAAATCCTTTGAAGCTGAAAGAACCAATGTGTTTGATCGTCTTGTTCAAATGATTGGTGCTGCTATCAAGGTACTAAGTGATATTAAGTCTATAATTAAGACGTTGTTACCCTCTTTTTGCTGTCAATTATTTGAAACAGAGTAATCTGGTTTTTGCTTACCTCTGAAACGTAGAATATATATATCATTGCAATTGAATTGAGTCGTTATGGTCTTTGTTATCAGGATGAAGATGACAACGAGCATTTGGCATATTGGTTGTCCAACACTTCAACCCTGCTGTTCATGATCCAACAAAGTCTAAAACCTGGTGGAACCGGTGCCACTCCACAGAGAAAACCACCTGTCACGACTTCCTTGTTTGGAAGAATGGCCATGGTATGTACACCTTTTGTTTTTTGTTGTGTTAATGAAGATTTGCTCCAAAATCAATAAAATTTTCTAAACCATTATCTTCTAATATTCCAGGGTTTCCGTTCAGCGCCTTCCTCTGCTGAAACCTCTGCAGCAGCAGCTGCTGCAGCGGCTGCAGTGATTCGCCCGGTTGAGGCCAAGGAACCAGCTTTGCTTTTCAAACTGCAGCTTACAGCTTATGTAGAAAAGATATTTGGAATGATTCGTGATAACCTGAAAAATGAGTTGCAAACTTTGCTTTCCCTTTGCATCCAGGTCGGCTAAGATATATCTGTATTCGCTCTACTATTAGTCTTCTTCTCTTTCTATGTATGTGATCGGGTCTAATATGCACGGACTTCTTTAGGCACCACGAACAGCAACGGGACGTTCACTACGATCTGCAAAGTCAATGGCCAAGGATTCTCCTTTTGACCACTGGAAAGGAATTAATGACGGCTTATTCGCACTTCTAAACACACTGAAAGAGAACTTTGTATGGAAATCACGAAACTTGTCTTCTATTCTCTTTCATTAATCTGTCGAAATTCTTATAGTTTTGCCACTTTTTCAGGTTTCTCCAATTCTTATCCAGAAGATATTTACTCAGACATTCTCATTCATCAATGTTCAATTATTTAACAGGTGATAGATTTGGTTTACTGAATATTATCAACATGTAAAGGCATTATTATAACACTGTTAATGCTTTTCTGCAGTCTTCTTTTGCGTCGAGAATGTTGTACATTTAGCAACGGAGAATATGTAAAAGCTGGTTTAGCATTGTTAGAAGAATGGTGCACCGAAACAACAGAAGAAGTATTCCTTAACGAATCTCCTTATCTACACTTATCTGAAGTACAATTTGACTCACATACTTGTCCTCTTGAATTGCAGTATGCTGGCTCATCTTGGGATGAACTTAAACATATCAGACAAGCTGTTGGATTTTTGGTAAGTTTTTTACAGTTATTCTAAGATCTACATTTCATAAATTTGGTGTGTGCGTACTGATGATTGTCCAATGAATTATCATTTACCAACAGGTCATCCATAAGAAGTACAGAATCTCATACGATGACATCGCATATGATTTATGCCCTGTAAGTCCTTCCATAGGCCTAGATGGATACTTTACTATGCAAATTTTTTAGTAGTATTTTTTTTTTTCTGAATTTGAATGTTGTGGTCAATTATGCAGATCCTTAGTGTACAGCAACTTTACAGAATATGTACACTGTACTGGGATGACAACTACAACACAAGAAGTGTATCCCAAGATGTAAGCTTTTCTGCAGAGACAGCTCTCTTCGCTCTTCTGTTTTTGCGCTAAACTCTTCAACTAATGTTCATGAACAGGTGATATCAAGCATGAGAGTGCTTATGACAGAGGATTCCAACAACGCAGACAGCAGCGCCTTCTTGTTAGACGACGATTCTAGGTAACAAAAATAACCTTTAGACACAAACTCTTTATCTCTAGCTGCTTAAGATCAAACCAATTTTTTCCTTTTTGTCCTGCTCTCAGCATTCCCTTCACATCAGATGATTTATCGAGTTCAATGCAAGACCAAGACTTTGCGGAAATGAAACCAGCAGAAGAACTTAAAGAAAACCCAGCTTTCAGTTTCTTGTTATAATGGTGAAGATACCAAAAGAAGCTTGTAGTCTTACTCTTCCTGTAAAAGCAGGCGAAGAAGAAGAACAAAATCTCGCCAAGATTTCCAGATTTTTTTCTCTTCATTACTCACCATTAAGTTGATTGTCCATTTTCGTTTCATTGTTTCTATGCTTTGGCTGGGGAAGAAGAGAGGAGGCATGGAACTCTATAATGTTTTGTTCTTATTGTGCAGTTTCTCTCTTCTTTCTTCTTTTTGGGCTCAACTTTAATTTACCTTTTTGGTGAAAACCGAATCAATTTGTTGTAGTATAGGTATTTTGGTTTGTACAAGAAGGAAACGACTTATTAAGTGGGCAAAAGATTTGAACCAAAAAATAAAATAAACCGAATCATTTTACGAAGTTTTTTTTTTTTTTTGGAAGCATGGAAATTAAGATCTTCGTTAAGCTATTTGTTGCCGTTATGAACTTTCTGTTGCATTTTCTCATAAACCTCTGCAACATAACCAAAAAAAAAAAAAATTTAAAAGGGAAAATTCTCCAAAATACACGAACTAGTGAAAATTTGGTCAAAAAATACACAAACTATTTTGATTTCC
>OVAV01001589.1:0-12928 GCA_900406375.1 Iberis amara
TATGAGAATTTTTAGGGGGTTGTAGATTGTCGACCCAAAAAATAATAATATATGAAACAAAATAGTGGTATTGTTGAAAAAGAAAAAAGATAAAAGATAACAAAGAAAAATTTAAAGCTACTTTTAACGCGATTTTACAAGCGATTTCTACGGCGTTTTATCGACGGTTTATTCACCGGAATCCAGTCTTACCCCACAATTGGATATCGAAGCCTTTCAGCAGAGTGGCAATTCCATTATGATTTTTTTGGCACTACCTAAACCTTTTACAATTATTACCCATACGATTTCAACCTCTGCTATATAAGGAAATCAATCTTCAATGTCCCCCTCATTACCCTTTTTTCTCTTATAATCTACCATCTTCCAATACCAATGGCATATAACATTCACAATTCTTTGCAAAGAATTGACTTGGGTGTTAATGATCCTCCGGTCATGCTTCTAGTGGATATTGTGTCACATCGGTTTTCTATTATTGGCCGACCACTCATGCCTCGTAAACAAAGCATGCGTTATATTATTGTCAATCTGCCCAGAATTTCGGGACAAGTAGGTGTGGTTAGAGGGCGTATATTGGAAGGAAGCCACTTCCAATTTTTTTTCTCTTCTGAAGTGGCTATGGACATAGTCTTGCAGCAAGGTCTGTGGGCCTTCTAAGACCGAATGCTTGCCATTCAACGTTGATTCCCGGGATTTGATATGACTTTACTGAACTTCATCCCATTTTGGATTCAAATCCGGGGATCCCTACTTCAGTACCTCAATTATGGAGTGGTGGAGCACATAACACACACACAATGGGCCAAGTCTTAGATGTGGAATTTAATTCTACTTATGACATTCGTATGGAGTATGTCCGAGTCAGAATTAACTGAAATGTTGAACATCTCCTGAAATTTCATAGACAATTCCAATTCTTTCCGGGAGTCAATACTCTTCTTCTCTTTCGATATGAAAGGCTCCGAGGATTTTGTGAGGTTTTTGGTCTTCTAACTCATGATACATGTCATTACTTGGTTCCTAATGGTGAACCAGACCATCCATATGATAATGACGATGAAGATGATGAACCAGATCAAAATGGATTCCCAATGGATGATGCAAATCGAGGAATTATCATCTAGGAAGTAGTGGATGAAGAGTATAATCCTCAACCAATTCCCCTTTTGTTACAGGGGCTTCACACAACCAAGATGAAGACCAACCTGATGTGGATGAACATATGACTACTGCAATTTTCAAGTATCGTAAAAGGAAGCATGATGATGAAGCTGGTCCAAGTTCTAGCGTGAACAACACTTATTCAATGATACTATATGAAAATCCAAAGTCTGAAACACAACTCGAAGGCGCGATAGACGCAATACCACCATATTCAAGTCTAACCAACATATTATCATCATGTCGTTCAGCTATATCAAGATGTAAACGCAGTCACCGTACCAACGTAAGGGCTGCTTTATATCAATCAAAATTTGATGAAGCGATTAAACATAATGCAACTACCCCTACATTTCATCAATAAAGGCGACTATTGAACAATACTTATGTACAAGAAGAAATCTTTTGGAAAGTCAAGAGTATAAATTTATGGCTTAAGAATGGTGATCGAAATACAAAATTCTTCTTCCATATAGCAAATCTAAGGCAGGCTCGAAACAGAATTAATATTCTACATGATGACAAAAATATTTATCAAGGAAATGCATAATTATCCATTCTAACAAATAATTTTTTCAAAATATGTTTCAATCCACTTCACATGTGAACAATTATGATCATTTTTTTCAAGATTTTAATCAGAGAGTTACAGAGACCATGAATGTTGACTTAACCAAACAAGTAACAGTTCTTCGAAGGCTCCAGGCCCCGATGGATTTACAGCAGATTACCATCAAACATTTTGGGAAGATATTAAGCATGAACTTGTTGCAGAGGTCACTCAGTTCTTTGACAAAGGTGTTCTCAATCCTGAATTGAATCATACTAATATATGCCTCATTCCAAAGACACTGAATCCATCATACATGTCTGGATTTCGTCCAATAGCTCTCTGCTATGTGAGCTATAAAATCATCGCAAAGGTTTTGGTCAATCGTCTAAAGCATCACTTACCATTTCTGATTTCTTGAAGAACATGGAGCTATACGAACTAAGCAGCTTCATGGAATACAAATATGTTGGGCAGGACCCCTTTTAAGTCACCTATTTTTTTTGCATATGATGCTTTGTGTTTTATTCGAGCCACCAATGAATCTGCTAAGCAACTATTTGAATTTTAATCATTATGAATTGGCTTCTGGTATATTGATAAATCAAGTATCCACTTTGGGCATCGCATACATGAAACACGGAGACGGCGAATACGAGACATTATGCATATACAAAGGGATGAAGGCTGTTGTATTTGAGACTTCCAGAGATTATAGGAGCAAAAAAGATTGAAATATTTCAATATATATGGTGGATTGAATCAAACAGCCAACAACAAATTGGTCAAAGAGTTTCTTATCAAATGCTGGTGAAGAGATACTATTCAAATCGATTGGATTATCAATGCCTCTCTATGCTATGAGTTGCTTTAAGCTACCAAAAGGCATATGCTCTGATATAGAACGAGAAGTCTCAAGATTTTGGTGGTCAAACAATTCCAATCGACCAATAGCAATACATTGGATGAATTGGAAGAGGCTATGCATCCCTAAACGCGAAGGTGGACTAGGCTTTCGAGATATAGAACACTTTAATAATGCTCTACTCGCTAAAAAAATTGGGAGGATTCTTAAATTCCCACATAACTTATTATCCCGTAACTGATGGTGTAAAACCATCTTATGGATACAGGTCATTGTTACCCGGCAGAACTTTGTTACAACAGGTGCTAAATTTCCTACTCGGTAATGGTAAGGATGTACATTTGTGGACAGATCCTTGGTTTCCTACCATCCCTTCAAGACCTCTACGACCCAGAAACATGACTTTATGTTGTTTCTTTAAAAGTTCATGATCTTATTAATCCTCTATCTAATACGTAGAATGTTCAGTTAATGGAAGAGTGTATTCATGAAGATGATATTCACATAATACAATCGATTAAGCTTCCACAGCAAAGTTCTTGTGATTGTTTGGGATGGCATAACACATTTGATGGACAATATTATGTTAAATCAGGATACTATTTAGCCTCTAATTCTGCAGATTTGCCTCAATCCTATGCATCTCAACAGTTTGAGATGTTATTGCATCAACGGATGTGGAAACTTAATGTAATGCCAAAAATAAAACATTTTCTTTGGCAACTCATACATGGAATCGTTCCTAACAAATCAGAATTTCGAATGAGACACATCATTTCAAATGACACATGCCATACGTGTTCTTCAAAAGAATATCTAGATCATCTTATTTTAACATGTCCAAAGTTACAAGGCATTTGGGAATCTGTTAATATACAAAATTATTCACTATTGAGCTCTTATGATGATTTAAAGGTCAAGCTTATTCAATTACTTGAATATTATCAACACATTAGTGCGTCTCTATCTTCAAAATTGTTACCATTTGTTTTGATGTTGCAAATATGGAAATCAAGGAATAAAGAGTTATTTCAAAATGTGAAGATTCCATCGATTGAATTATATCAGAGAGCAAAGTCGAATGCAGATTTATGGGAAGAGATTAATGACAAACCAATTAGCCCATCTTACCGAAACCAATTGTCACAATGGAAGAAACCAGATGAAGATTGGATGAAGTGCAATTAAGATGCTACCTATGCCAATACAAGATCGGTATCACATGTAGGTTAGTTATTTAGAGATTGGAATGGTTTCTATTACAAAGTAGGTCAAGCTTCAGGAGCAGAAGTACATTCACCTCTAGAAGCAGAATTACATAGTTTATTTTTTCAGATGCAACATGCCTGGATCTTGGGATATCCGAAAGTTTGATTTGAAGGTGACAACCAAATATTGCATCAAGTATCAACAGGTAAATTGAATAGTTTTCAAGTCGGAAATTGGGTCCGAAACATATAACTCTGGAGAAAAAGGTTTGCTGAAATTAAATTTTTATGGATTCCTTGTGCATCAAACAAACCAGCACATTTACTTGCCAAGTCTCAGATTAATAACTCTTATTTGTATGTTGCTCATTATTATGTACCAGATGTAATATTTACATTGCTCTACATGATGACTATAATGTATCAAGTTTCAATTAATAAAGTGCTTACGAGGTAAAAAAATGGTACACAATGATGTTGTCGATGGACACATTTTCAATGGTGTACACGACGCTTGTGTCCACGATCCTAATTATACGATGTACACGATAATGTTGTCGACGAACATATTTTTCAAATGATGAACACGATCCATCAAAGATCTAATACGCTTATTGAGCCATGGGCGATCACCATTTCATGGTGTAGATGGAGGTGACGAAGAAGATGGTTAAAATTGATAGAATTTGGTTGTACTATAGTGCATATTGGATTCACGTTTTACGAGACGTTACGTGAACTTTGCGCTTTTACAACGCCCACCAAACAATCCTACACATGTGTGCAACACTTTACGCTAACTGTTTTTTAATGCTATCTTGTGCCAGTCAACAAACAAGAGATTGCTTTTTTTTTTTACGTTGAGTTATTTTTTAAGGTATAAANAATCTTTACAAAAATCTTTTTGACTTGAATCAAAATAGAATATACCATAATTTAAATTTAAAATAACAATAATAAAATCTATTATAAAGTCTTTTAGATATACGATTAAGAAAAAAAATCTTTATAAATTCAAACTTCTTTTTTCTACCATTATCGCTTCTCAGTTCATAATCAAAGACTTACCTTAAGCATGTAAGTTTTGTTTCTCAATTTGTGTATGATTTTTTGTTGTATATAATTTATTTGATAATTGCATATTAAAGAATTTTTTGGTGAAAGCTACATATTTTCCTTTCGTTAGAAATTTCGGTTTAATTGCATTTACTTCTCCTTATATATGTATATGCATATGCATGGTTATTTAAAGAATTTTTTTGGGTGAAAGCTAAATATTTTATTTTCGTCAGATATTTTGGTTTATTTGCATTTATTTTGGTGAAAGCTAAATATCATTGTATATGCATGGTAATTTTAAAAAAAAAATTCTGTGAAAACTAAAGATTTTCCTTTCGTAAAATTTTTTGGTTTATTTGCATTTATTTTGTTGAAAGCAAAAGATCATTGTATATGCATGGCAATTTAAAGAATTTTTATGGGTGAAAGCTAAAGATTTTTCTTTCTTTAGAGATTTTGGTTTATTTTCATTTACTTCTCCTCATATATGTATATGCATTAGTTTCTGTTTTTTTTTTTTTTTTTGCATTTACTTTCTTAAAATTAAGTTTTATTCAATTAGTTCACATATGGTATATATACTCTTTTCGTTAGGTAACCAATAAGAAACTAATTTAGGGGAAAAAAATCAAAGTTCAGAAAAGTTAGGAAATTTTTTCTTCAAACCCAACAGATGCGATTTTTTTTTTGTAAGTCATAGTCTAGTTATTCAAAATGACAAAAAATAGTGATAAAAAGCTCTAAGATATGAAAAAACCATACCATACTTTTATAGTTTTTGTTCACAGATTAAATATTATATTGCTACTATCATTTTTAATTATTATATTGCACCCTTATAAATGTTAGTTGTTTTTTTAACTAAATATAATGATAATTTGTCTCATGCACATAATATTATTTTTTTATATAAAATACAGATTATCAATGGCGAATCTTAGTCAACTTTCTTCACATCCTTCATGTGAGGTAAATTTTTCTTTGTAAAAATGATGCATTATTTTTAAATTATTCACTTGTTTTCATTTTTATACAAACTTTTATTCGTAGATTTGATATATTTTTATGCATGTAATGTTTAGCGAAAGTTTCATTGGACTTATGAAATGAGTCATGGATTATTGCAATTATGCAATGACCAAAAGGATAAAGTCATTGGAAGGGTACATGTCTTGATGAAATTGGTAGACAAAGTGTTTCAGGTGAATTTTTGAAAAATTTTGGTTTGGATTTTGCGTGGCTTAAATTCAAATCTCGCCTAGACCATTTGAAAAAGCAATATACGCTTTACAAAAAACGTCATACAAAAACACCACTGGAATGAGTTTTAATAATTTTGGAGAGCTCGATATGTCAGCAGATTGGTGGAATGAACTAATAAGGGTAAGTAATTTTCAACATATTACTTTTAAGCTATTTTTTATAGTTTTTAAAGTTTTTTATTATTTATATTAATTATTTATATTTATATTTATATTGTAGAGTTGTCCAGAAGCATCCAGGTTACGGACAAATCCTCTACGAGATATTCCCTTACTTGATCGTCTTTACGCTCGAGTTATAATTCCGTAAATGAGGGATGTCAACCTCGTAGTGGTCCCAAAAACTTTTCTGATGATTCGCTGAATTCATTTCCACAAATAGTGGAATATGATGAAAATGTGGAACCAGTTGAGCCGATTAGAAAACCGGCTTCACGTGGTAAAGGCAAAGTGGAATGTTCCAATAAACAAAGTGATCCTGATAAATGGGACCGTCTCACAACCGCCATTGAAGATCAAGGAAAATTCTGGAAAGGAGGTCTCGAAACATTTGAATCTTTAAACCCGTTCAGTTATGCATCGTGTATGAAAGAGCTTCTTAAGATAACTACTTTAGACCATGACAGCGAATTGTATTGGGCTGCGATAGACTACCTTGCATCAGATGAGAGTGATCGTCAGATCTTCATGTCATTACCAAATGAGGCGGAAAAATAAAACTTCTCGAGCGAAAAAAGAAAAAGTTAATTGGGGAACATTTAATTAGGATCATAATTAAAATTAGATTTTTTCAATAATATTTTTAGTCATTAGATTTGAATAATAGCCAATTCTTAATTTAGTAGTTTTTTGTTTATTATGGTTTATTTGTTTTGGAAAATAATAAAATATTAATCATTTTAAAAAAATTAAAAGCTTACCTAAGGTAAATTTTGTTGACCAAAACAAAGCAAAATAAACTTTACCTTAGGTAAGCTTTTAAAAGTTTGGTTTCTGGTGAAGCAAAAAGCTTTCTTCGTCTTTGTGCGATTTTGATCTTCGTTTCTGTGCGATTCTTCTCTCCGTGATTTCTGCGGCCATTAACTGCGATTTCCCTCTCAGATAAGTCTCTCCAGTCTTCGTCTCTTCTCAAACCAGGTTGATGTCGTCTTCTGATTTATGGCTCAACATGCAAAATTTAACTTTGGGTGCTGATCAAGTTCCTTTTTAGCTTACTAGCGATGGACAGCGACGACGAGATGATGATAATAGGCTCAACTTAGTTGTTCGTTGCATGCACCAATCTCATCAGAAGGTACATGCATTGAAGCTAACTTTACCAAAAGCTTGGAAATTGGAAGGTCACATTCGAGGCAGAGTCCTGGATGATTATAGGTCCAATTTTACTTCACAAAAGAGCATTAGTTGCTTCACATCCTTGAATCAGGCCCTTGGAGTTTCAAAGATTGGATGTTAATAATGGACCGTTGGACAAGACGCCGATCTCCTGATTATCTGAAACACATCACCTTTTGGGTACAAATACTCAATATCCCAGAAGATTATCAGGATGATGCAATGCTGCGAGAGCTTGGTTAACTTCTAGGATTTGTTGATGATGTGAGGCTTCAGGAACCGAGAAATGGCAAACCAGCTGAATCATGGGTTCATATACAAATTCCAATCACCACCAAGCTTATCTTTACTCGTTATATCCAGTTTGAAAAAGGAGCTCCACCAACAATGATCAAATACAAATACGAAAAGCTTCGCATATTCTGCTTTAAATGCGGCGATTTGGCTTATGAAGAATCTGAATGCACCTACAATGCAGATGATCATACTCCTGAGTATATTCCCCTTGATGATGCAGTTGTTCCTGTCACTGCTTCCCTGAATTCCCCTGCAATTAGGCCACCTATTCAAATCTCACAAACTCCTGCAAACCTAGTTCTACCAAATCATTAACCACAAATTAGACCTGTTCTGCCTCCTTTGCAAATTGGATCCAACCAAGCTTCTTCTTCTCATAGGCCTAGGCCACATTCTGAGCTTGGTTTGAAACGTAAAGCTTATCAACCATTGACTGAGGACGCATGATCTACTAGCAGACAAAGAATTGAGAAGCATTTGATTCAAAAAGGGAGGGTGGATACCCCGAAACCACCCTCTCGTCCATGAAACTTTTCCACTGGAATTGTTAGGGTTTAAGGAATCCCCTGACAATTCGTCATCTTTTTGATCTCAGAAATACTATTAAGCCTGAGATAATGTTCCTAACCAAGACTATGAATAATGATTGTGTGCAATTTATCGGTAAAAAGCTTGGCTATACTAAGATTTTTGTTCATTCCCCTGCAGGTAAAAAAGGGGGAATTTCAGTTTTCTGGTATGATGATATCAATCTAGAGTCTCCTCTTGTATCTTCCGCACATCTTAATGAATTTTGGGTTCGAGATCAAGGCACTGTTTACAAGCTGATATATATATATATATGGTCCACCACATCGTAAAGATAGGCAGCGTTTTTGGACACACTTAAGTAGAGGTCTTGGTTCTACTAGTTCCACTTAGTCTCTCAGTTTATATTTTGGTGATTTTAATGATATCTACTCTCCTCATGAGAAGACATGAGGTCAATCTTGAAGTCCTTCCACTTTTTTAGCCTTTAAAAAGATGATTAGTAGACTTGGACTTTTGGATCTTCACACATATGGTTGGTCAATTTACTTGGTGTGGTACTAGATACGGGCACACAATTAGATCTCGAATAGATAGAGTTATGGGGACAATTGATTGGCTTGATCAATACTCAGGAGCTTATGTGAGTATGTTACCTTGGGGTGCCTCTGATCACAGGCCTCTACTCATCAATACCTCTTCATCCCTGTGGTCTGGACCGCCTTTGTTTAAATATAATAATGGTTAGAAGACTGATCCCAGAGTACATCAAGAGGTATCCAACTTATGGCAACCAATACATCATCAAGACTCTACTCCCTCTCATGACAGTTATTTTCAGAATCTTCAGAGTTGCAGTAGAAGTGTGTCTAAGTCGAAAAAAGAAAATCACAAGAATTCATCAAAGATTATTAAAGAAACAAAAGACCTTATGCATCAGGCCTATGAAAGTCACACCCTGGATTATACCTATATTCGAAGTCTCAAAACAACATTGGCCAAAGAATATCAAAAAGAAGAAGCTTTCTACAAAGCCAAAAGCAGGGTACACTGGTTGAGAGAGGGAGATTATAATACCAAATATTTTCATGCCAAAATGCAACAGAGGCTACATGTGAATCATATTCTCATGGTTGAAGATTCTAATGATCATATGCATTATGAAAAAGCTCAAATTCAGCATGTATTTATTAACTATTTTCAGAATTTCTTCACCTAACCCCCTCTTGATGACTCAAATGCTGATTTTACAATTTTTAAGGGCCTGCAACCAAGGGTGACTAATGAGATGAAAAACCACCTTATCAAACCAGTAACTGATTCAGAGATCTCTCTTGCTCTTTCCCAGATGAATGACAGTAAAGCTCCTGGGCTTGATGGCCTTACCTCAAGCTTCTTCAAACAGCATTGAACATCATTGCAGAGGATACCAAGGCTTTTGTTCATCAATTTTTCCTCAACCATAGTCTTCATCCGGGTATAAATTACACTTATTTATGCTTGATCCCTAAAACAAAAAAATCCCCAAAACCCCAAATATTTTAGACCTATAAGCATGGCCAATGTTGCATATAAATTAATAACAAAAATTTTGGCAAACAAATTAAAACCTTGGCTTCATCAGATCATTTCCATTAACCAATATGCTTTTATCCCAGAGAGATTAATCACATATAATGTGATTATAGCTCATGAAATTTTACACTCTTTAACCACCAGAAAACGAGTTCAAACCTTTATGGCAATGAAGCTTGATATTACTAAGGCATTTGATAAAGTAAATTGGAACTTTTTCAATTTAATGATGAGAAAACTGGGATTTGCAGATACTTGGTGTAGATGGATCATGTTGTGTGTCACATCTCCAATTTTCTCATTTCTCATCAATAGTCAACCTGCTGGTAATATCATACCCCAAAGAGGTATCCGCTAAAGTGATCCCATCTCTCCTTACCTATATCTAATTGTCTATGAGGGTCTCTTTTCTTGCTTCAAGATTTAATTGCACGAAAACTTGTTAGTGGATTTAAAGCAAGTGGTAATGGCCCTGCAGTCTCCCATTTACTGTTTGCAGATGATTGCCTGATTTTCTGTAAAGAAAACAGTAATGAATGCCAACATTTGATGCATAAATTAAAATTGTATGGGGTTGTGTCTGGGCAAGAGATAAATTTTGAAAAGTCTTCTATTATGTTCAATAGTCATGGCCTATACTCTGTTAAAATGCAGTTACAGTCCCTCACCCAAATTGTCAAAATAGGGGGTTTTGGTAAATATTTGGGATTGCCAAAGGTGCTTAATCGTAACAAGGTCACTGCTTTTGCACCAATAGTCCACAAAGTAAAGCATAAATTAGAACACTGGTCAACTAGATTTTTCTCCTCTGCATGTAGGGAAACTCTATTGAAAGATGTTGCAACATCCATGCCTACCTACTCCATGTCATGCTTTTTTTTTCCACAATCTATTCTACACCAGCTAACTGTACTGATAAGGAAATACTGGTGGAGTTCCTCAATAGATAGGCACAAGATTCAATGGATTTCATGGCATAAAGTTACAAGGTCCAAGGCTGCATGAGGCATAGGCTTTCGAGATATGGTCAGTTTTAATGTGGCGATGGTTGCTAAGCAAGGATGGAGACTTCTCACTGAACCTGCCTCACTCCTCTATCAGGTACTTAAAGCAAAATACTACTCTTATGTACCTCTATTAGATTCTTCAATAGGTTCTAGACCAAGTCATGCTTGGAGGAGTGTACATAAGGGACTCCAACTGATCAAAAGGGGTTTATATTGGACTGTTGGAAGAGGGGACACCATTCGTATTTGGTCTGATAATTGGATCCCACATGGCAATTCATTTTATCATGCTCAACTACCAGACCATCCTGTCAATAGTGGTGCAACTGTTAATAATTTATTTGAAGACTCAGGCCCTGTGTGGTCCTAATCCAAATTGCAATCTTATCTCAGTGAGGAGGATATAGCCAGAGTAAATTGCCTACGTCCATCGATGTTTGGTAGACCAGATAGACCACTGTGGAAGTACTCTCATAATGGGAATTATACAGTAAGATCATGTTATCACTTTCTACATGAGGAGCTCTTTCAACTCAGTCATTCTTCTACGCCTCTCCCACTCTTTAAAACCATATGGAAACTACATGTTGAACATAAGATACATTATTTTCTTTGGAAATTGGTCCATAGAGGTTTAAGTGTGAATACGGAGTTGCTTCAAAGATGGATTAAGTAGACAGTACATGTATCTTATGTGGTGAACATGAAGAAACCATTGCCCATTTGTTTTTTCACTGCATAGTTTCTATGGAGATATGACAGTTAGCTCCTTTTGAAGCCCTCTCTGTTCAACACCTTTCAGATGATTTGGTTAATGCTCTTACTTATGAACTTCAACAAAAAACGATCCCTTCAGATTTGGTCCAAGAAGTGCATTGATGTGGACTAGCACTGTATATTCTTTGGCGTATATGGATGATGTAGAATAGTCTAGTTTTTAAGAACAAAAATGGGCCCTTCCTGAAGTTATACACAAATCTATTAATGGCCTACAACAATGGTCACATGCACAACTTACTACACCTCAAATACTCTCTGACAGGGAATTATTACCATTGCCTGAGACTTCGAATCCTTCTTTAAGTATTGCACCTAACTCTTCTTTTCCTATACTAATGACAGATGCAGCTTGGAGTTCTGCAAATGACCAAATTGGTATAGGTTAGATAGTGAGGCAGGGTAATACAACTTTAATGCAAGGATATTCTTTCATAAACCCAGTCCAACCACCTTTTGAAGCTGAAGCTCTAGCCCTCAAAGATGGCTTGGTTCAAGTAAGAAAATTTGGCTATCAAAATTTAGTGATCCAGAATGATTGTAAGGAATTGATGCAAGATCTTCACACTGCAATCCAATCACCTACTCACCAACAACTTTGGAAGCACTCCACTACCACCATTCTAATGGATCTGATTACTCTTTCCTCTTCTTTTTTGAATATCTCTTTTGTACATATAAATCGGCTATCTAATAACTTACCCCATGATCTTGCCACTATGGCAAAACTCACTAATTCCCCCAATGTAATTCGACTGTTATATTAAGTAATTGAAGCAGTTATGACAAAAAGGGTAAATATTGTTGACCAACGTACACATTGGACAACAAAATATGAATTCTATATTTTTTGATGGCTCTTGTTTAATATTGTATGATTTTTTGCTTCTAATAACGAAGTTTCTAATTTTAATTATAACCTTTTATATTTTCAGGAATTAATATTTTGGTACAACCAAACTTTATTTCAAGTACTTATTCTGCTGATCTAGAATGAATATATGGATCCGATCCGTGATAGAAAATTGATGAGAACTGATCGAGGTCATAGTTGGCGTCATACTATACAAATGATATACGGGCACGATCAAGAATGTTATGAAACTCTGCGGATGCATCAAGAAACTTTTCGACATCTATGTCATAGTTTAAAAATGATTATGGACTGCAAGAATCACGTGAATGTGGTTTAGAAGAGGTTGTTGTAATGTTTTCTGAGACTGTTGCACATGATGAAGTTCAGCGAACCATTGCAACNCATGGAGAAAATGAACTTCAACAAGTAAGCCCCATTTTATCTT
>OVAV01001590.1:0-12926 GCA_900406375.1 Iberis amara
TTTATTTAAAATTATATATATATATATATATATATATATATTTAGCCATAAAATAAAACTAAAAATATTTTTCTAATTTAATCCAGCCAAAGTCTAAATCATAAATTAACAATAATAAAAAAAACATTATATATGTCACAAAAAGCATGAAATGTTAAATTATATTTTTCATACATTAAACACATACAAAAATCTAAACGTTTGATGTATTAAAAATTTATATATTTACCTAATGTATGTCACATAACTTATTAGATCTAGATTCTTACAATTATAAAAGTTATTGGGTTTAAACTTAGAAAAAAATTATTATTTATTTTATTAACAAAAAAAAAATTTAGAGAAATTTGTTAAAAAATTAAACCCGGTTTGAAGTGGTCCGACTGGTTCGCCGGTTTCCGAGTTTTTGATGGTTCGACCCAGTTTTTTATCCGGTTCAAATAGATTTGGGTTTTATGGTTGACCGAACCCGGGTGTATCTTCGGTTTGCGGTTCAACTCGGTTCGACCCCCAGTCCGGTCATGGTTTAAGAACATTGCTCCCAACCCAAATTTAATAGAGGACTTGGCATAATTAACATACTGACATGATGCTGTGGAGTAGATATTAAGGATGTGCTTGAGTTGATTACATTCCTCCATAGTGGCACGGCAAAAGATTAGGGAATCATCTGCAAAAAAGAGATGTGAGATAGGTGTACTACTTCGAGATGCTTTAAAACCATGAAAGAGTTTGGCATTAATAGAGGATTGAAGGATGGAAGATAGTCCCTCTGAACATAATAAATACAAGTAAAGGGAAATTGGATCCCCTTGGCACAAGCCTCTCTGAGGTGTACTTCCAATCTACTCGAATAGGTAACTGATGTTAAGCAAAACATAATTCATGATATTCACTTTGAATCAAAACCAAATTTTAATATCAAGTTTCTCATGTACTTCCAATCTACTCGGTCAAATGTCTTACTAATATCAAGTTTACATGCCAAAAAAAGATTTTGCAATTTTCGCTTTGACAATGAATGCAGTATTTCATGAGATAGCAAAATATTGTCCGTGATTAAACAAGAAGAGATAAATGTTGATTGGTTTTCAGAAATCAAGACTGGTAAAATTGGTTTAAGCCTATTAGCCAGTATTTTTGAGATGATCTTATAAGCTACATTCGTTAAGCTAATAGGTCTGTAATCTTTAACAGATTTGGGTTGGTCACATTTAGGAATCAGGCAGAGATGTGTATGATTTAATTGTGCATCAAAAACACCATAGTCAAAAAAATGCTGAACATATTTGAACATACCTTGCTGGAGTATAGCCCAATGATCTCTGTAAAAACTTGCTCCTAAGCCATATGGTCCAGGGGATTTATCTCTTAATATCTGAAAAACAACAGTATTTATTTCCTGATGAGTAACCGGTTTAATCAGGCTCTCATTCATTTCAGCAGTTACTCGGGTATGGACATGCTGAAGAAGAGTATTATAATCACATGTAGAATCAGAGGCATATAGCTCTGTAAAGTAATCAGTGATGACCTTGTTAATAGATTGAGAGTCTGGGCACAAATTGCCATTGGCATCTTGCAGGAACAATATTCGATTATATGCTCGTCTCTGTTTACTCTTCGCATGGAAGAAAGCTGTGTTACGGTCTCATGATTGTATCCACTGGACTCTACTCTTAAGTCGCCAATACTCTTCTTCTAGCCTGTATTGTAAAAGCAAATCAGCTTTGAGTGAGTTAATCAAGGGTAAATTTGGTTGGAATGAAGACGCATTATTAAGTCCCTTGAATTAGTATTATGTGTAGAGCGCCAGTTTGATAATGTAGATCGAATACGAGCTAAAGATTGACCAAAGGTCAATGGACATAAGTGTGCACAATCTTTTTGCCAAGTGGAAGAAATAAGGGATATCATTTCTGGTAGGATCCTCCATCTGTTATCATACCTGAAAAGACGTGGGGAGCGAGCATCCAAAGTACCCGTATCAATTAGAACAGGCTTGTGATCAGAGCCAATGCACTTCAACTCTTTAACCGTAGCAGAGGGGAAGTTATCATGCCAATTAGCGTTCACCATAGCTCGATTTATCATTGTATGAACAAGATGTTGATGCCTACGACCCATCCAAGTAAAACGACTGCCAATGAATCTAAGATCATAGAGCCCCAGAGCCGCAGTAAACTGTTGGAAACCTTTAAGAGAGGCATAAGAGTGTGGAGGGCCGCCATATTTTTTAGAATTATCCTTAATATCATTAAAGTTCCCAACCACCAACCTTGAGTTATTCATCGAAGAACCTTGTGAGAAAAGGTTGACAAAATGTGACCACTGACGCATACGCAACCAATATACATGGTTTCCATATACATAGTAAAGACAAAATGATGGTTCAATAGGGGAGGAAACAAAAGCAGAGATAGAATAAGGAGAGGGTATTCCTAGAAACAGAAAAGAAACATTGGTCCAAAAAGTGCTAGTCCCCCGCCTCGACCAACTGGTGGAACTACAAAAAAGTTAGGATATCCGATTAGTTTATTTAACCAAGATAAATAATCATAATTTTGTTTAGTTTCAGAAGGGAGCACGATATCCAGTTTATAAAACTTCTGGATATCTTGTTGATAATGTACTGTCAAATGGCTTCCGATCCCTTGACAGTTCCAATGGATGAGTATCATGGCGCCTCTGGTGGCTGAACGGTAGCCACCTCACTGGTTAGAAAAGAAGTAATAGTTCGCTGTCGGCTTGTAGGACTGGCCTCTGCGGGATCATCATCCGCCTTATGCTTTTTTCCATTGAAACCAGTGCCACTAGATTGGCCTACTTCAAGCAGAAAGAAAGTCAAAAAGGATATTCAGTGGGACGAGAGGACATCATAGGATCATCTAGAAAATAATCTTCGTAAAGTGAGTCAGTTGTAGCAGATGGATCGGTTTTCTAATAACGCGAAGAATCATATTCACCTTGCCCATCATGAGGGCTAGTTTTTTTGTGGAACTTTAGGATCATGTTTTTCCTGATCAGCTACATGCAAAGGTTGTTGGGCTTCGTGAGGGTAGTCCATCAACGGAGTCGTTACCTCAAGAGTACGGGTAGGAGGCTCCACAGAGAGAGGACATGCAGCCGCATCGTGAGACAAAATACCACATATACAACAGAACTGGCGTAAGCGATCATAGAAAAATTGCAAAACAACCGCTTCTGCCCTTTCCTCCAGTTGAATGAGGCGGACAAAGGAAAGAGGCTCTGTGACAGAGACCTTGATTCTGGCCCAAACTTCCGCCCTAGCATCCTTGGTAGGTTCAATATGTTGAGTTTTGGTACTAATAATCCAAAACCTTAAGAAGAATAGAAATGAAGCAAAAGATGTGGAAGGAAAGCTATCGAAACCATGTAGAGTATACTAGACGAGAAACCAGTCCGGATTGGGTAATTTGCGCATGGTTCGTCAGATTCATGCGCACAAGTTTCAGTAGCAGGACTCTCGGCCATAACTGGCGGTCTATCTATGATACCAAGTGCATTTGGACTACCTAAGGAAGATAAATACCTAGGAAGAAGAAGCGGAGTTAGACCGGTAAGTTAGGACGAGTGTCTCGCATAAAGAGATTATGCGCATGGTTTACCAAAACCATGCGTATAATCCCAAGAAGTGGACACTTTACCTTAACTGGCGGTCTATCTGTGAAAGCTGGTGATTCTGGTGCACTAAGGAGGACAAAGGCTTAACGAAAATAAATGGAGTGAGATCAGACAGTTTGGACGAGTGGCCTGAAGAAGAAAAATCTGTGCATGGTACATCAAACCATGCGAGAAATCTGCCGAAGGATACCAAAAGTGAGACTCTCGGCTAAAGTGAGCTTTCTCATTCTAGAAGTTATTTTGCACGTGCTGAATAAAGAAATGAAGGTTCTAGAATGAATAAAGTAACCGTTGATGAGGCTTTGGCCGAGAGTCCACGTTTCCGTCTAGATACACTCGTGGTCCCCTCCGGTACGGACCGTACACGCGTTTTCTCGGGTGCTTTTTGCTTTTACGATGAGAAACTTTTCTTTCACTGCATGTAATTATTTTTATTACCAGTTTAGGGCATTTTAAGGTTTCTATATATGTAATGGGCCACCGCCTTGAGCATAATAAGAAAGTTTTATTCTTTCTCTCAAAACTCTCTCTTTCTTCTATACTTCTTACTCTCTAGGCTCAAATCCGCCATGGATTGAGCTTCATTCTCACAAAAATCTTCATGGTATTAGAGATTTAAGCTCCTTTACCCTTCATTCTTCCGCAAACTCTTTACTCTTTCTCTCTCGGTTACTACTCTCTACTCTCTAAGNTTCGGTTACTACTCTCTACTCTGTAAGACTCTAACCTCTATTCTCTCGGTTACTACCTAAAACTCATGGATCTTCAAAAGAATCTCGGAGTACCAGTTGTTCTTAAGGGGATTAACTACCTCTTATGGGCAAGAACCATCAAAATCTTTCTTGGAGGAAAAGGTCTATGGAATCACATAGTGAAGACCGGACCGACCTTGAAGAAGAAGCTTAAGAAGAATCTAACTAAGGAATCTAAGAAAGACATTGAACAAGAAGATTAACAAACGAAAGAAGAAGACAAAGATGACGAAGAAGAATATGACATAGCCAAAGAGGAAAAATGGTTACAGGAGGATCAAATGGTTCTCGGGTTCATGCAAACTTCGTTAGATCCGTTCCTCTTAGAAGCTTATTCATACTGTGAGACGCCTAAGGAACTTTGGGAAACTCTACACAAAGTGTTTGGGAATGTCTCTAACCTAAGCCGAGTCTATGAGGTGAAAAAGGCTATAAGAGACCTCAAACAAGACGATATGGAGTTCAACACATTTTTTGACAAGTTTAGGGCTTTGTGGGCAGAACTTGAGATGCTCCAACCATTCACTCTAGATACTATCTTGAGTGAGAGAAGGGAACATGACAAAATCTTTGGCCTTCTCCTAAACCTTAATGGTTGATATAAGGATCTTGTGAAGCATATTCTAAGGGCTCCAAAGCTTGGATCTTTAGAAGATTTTTGTTCTCAAATACAAAGGGAACAGGGAACTCAAGGTCTGTTCAATGGCAAAAAGGAGTTAGTAATGGCCAACCAAAGTGTTGTGGCCTCGGCCAACCAAGGCTTCTACAAGGGAAACGAGAAAAAGGCTAACCTAGTGGTGCGACCATTGCAAGAAGACGGGACATACTAAGGACAAATGCTGGTTTCTTCATCCCCACCTAAGGCCAACCAAGAATGGAGACAACACCAAGCCAAAGTTCAATGGCCCGAGGTCCAACATTGCTCAAGAAAAGACAGGAGGAGATGGGGGAAGTACTAGTCAAGCAAATGAAGAAGGAACAACTCTAAAGCTCTAGTCTCTTACAAGGCACCATCTGCAACCATGAACTCCGAGGAGTATGTGAGAAAAAGCGACTTTGAGGCATTAATCAAGGCCTTAAAGGAGGCTACTAAGGCTGGTAACATGATTGGTAATGTTATGGGAAGTTCTCTTAATGCTAAATATCATGATGAATGTTTAGTATTAGATTCAGGTGCTTCTCACCACATGATAGCCAATGTGAACTTAATAGAGAACATAGAGCCAGCCTTAGGGAATGTGGTAATTGCGAATGGTGATAAGATCCCCATAAGGGGCGTAGGAAATTTGAAACTCTTTAACAAAAACTCTAGAACTTTCTACATTCCATCTTTTACTTCAAACTTAGTATTTATCAAACGTGTTACAAATGATTTATAATGTAATGTTACGTTTGGGCCTAATGACGTTTGGTTTCGAGATATTAAAACTCAAGAGGTTCTCGACAAAGGAGGTCCCAAATAGGATCTTTATGTGCTAGAAGACTTCAAGAACCCTCCATATTTATCCCTTTTATCTTCTGTTTTTAATAATTATGTTGAACCTTCTAGTAATGTTCTATGGCATGCTAGACTAGGACACCCTCATGAGAGGGCTCTTAAGCTTATGTTACCAAACATTTCTTTTGAAAACAATAATTGTGAGGCATGTATTTTGGGTAAACATTCACTCGAATGTATGGACTTCATCTTGTGTATCTAGGGAGAATCATAAATACTTTGTAACATTTATAGATGATAAGTCTAAATATACTTGGCTTACTTTACTTCCATCAAAAGATAGAGTATTTGAAGCCTTTACTAATTTCCAATCATATGTGACTAATCACTTTAATGCTAAAATCAAAATTTTTAGATCCGATAATGGGGGAGAATACACAAGCAACATATATAAGGAACATCTTGCAAAACATGGAATTGTGCACCAAACAAGTTGTCCGTATACTCCACAACAAAATGGAGTAGCCGAGATGAAGAATAAGCATCTCATGGAGATAGCTAGATCAATGATGTTCCATGCAAATGTTCCAAAGAGGTTTTGGGGAGATGCGGTTATGTTGGCGTGTTATCTTATCAATAGAACACCAACACAAATCTTAAAAGACATTTCTCCTTTTGAAGTTCTTAATAAACATAAACCATCATTGAGTCATCTAAAAGTTTTTGGATGTGTTTGTTTTGTGTTTGTCCCAGGTGAACAAAGGAGTAAGCTAGATGCCAAGAGCATAAAGGCTATGTTTATTGGCTACTCTTCCAACCAAAAGGGATATAAGTGCTATGTTCCCGAGACAATGAAAGTGATAGTCTCAAGAGAGGTCAAATTTATAGAGAGCAAAGGCCTATACGATGAGAAGAATTGGGATAGTTGAAGGACTTATCTACTTCTTCATCAGATAGAGCCGAGAATCTTAGAAGGGTGTTAGACACTCTAGGAGTTATCAATCAAGATACTCCCCGAGGCAACACTCAAGAAGCTAATTCTCCTACCTTTGTACATGAAGGGGGGGGGGATCAAGACTTGTAGAACACCCCACTTGATCATGAAGAGGGAAGTCAAAGTGATTCAAATAAGGAATTAACAAGTCATTTGGACATACTAGTGCATGATCAAAGGGAAGTTCAACAAGAGCAAGAGCAAGTAATGGACCAAGAACCGCAACCTCAACCGGCCTTGAGAAGAAGTACAAGGATCAAGTATCCTCCCTCATATTGGAGGAACACTAGGGTCTACTACAATAGTAAAGTCGTAGCCCATCCAATTCAAAACGTGTGTTCTTTGGCCAAGTTCCCAAAAGCTCAAGCCTTTGTGAACAAGATTGACCAAGCCTTGATTCCAAGGTCTTATGATGAGGCTGTTAAGGATAACAATTGGAGAATGGCTATTGATAATGAACTCAAAACCATGGAAAATAACAAAACATGGAGGGAAGAAGTCCTTCCAAAGGGAAAGAAGGTCGTGACTTCAAAATGGGTCTTTACTATAAAGTACAAGGCGAATGGGGAGATTGAAAGACACAAGGCCATATTACTAGCCCGAAGCTTCACTCAAACTTATGGAGAAGACTATCTTGACACAATTGCTCATGTGGCTATACTCCATACGGTAAGGGTGATTATGGTTTTGGCAACTAACTTATCTTGGGATTTGTGGCAGATGGACGTGAAGAATGCATTCTTACAAAGAGACTTGGAAGAGGAAGTTTACATGCGTCCAACACCAGGCCTATAAATATCAGTTGGCCAAGGAAAAGTGCTTCGGCTCAACAGGGCAATCTATGGTCTCAAGCAATCCCCTAGAGCCAGGTATCACAAACTAAGCTCAACTATACTCACTCAAGGATTTACAAAATCAGAGGGAGACCACACTCTTTTCACTCTTCATAGCTCAAGAGGTATAGTTGTTATCCTCATTAATGTGGATGATATATTCATCACAGGGGATGACAAGGTAGGAATTCAAATGACTAAAGATCATCTTAAAAATGTCTTTAATATAAAGGATCTAGGAGAGTTGAAATATTTTATTGGAATTGAAGTTTGTAGATCATCTAATGGTTTGTTTTTGTCTCAAAGGAAGTATACTCTCGATCTACTTAGTGAAACAGGAAAACTTGGATCAAAGCCATGCGAAACACCTCTTGAAGATGGTTACAAAGTAATACGTGATGGGGAGATTGAGGATCAACTGTTTGAGGACCATCACCAATATAGAAGACTAGTGGGTATGTTGATTTACTTAATTATTACACGTCCTGACATATGTTTTGCCGTGAATCAGGTAAGCCAACACATGCAAAGACCAAAGAAGCATCATTGGAACATGGTTGAAAGGATCTTGAGATATCTCAAAGGAGCTCTCGGCCAAGGAATATGGATGGGGTGAAGAGTATTGAGATCGTGGGCTACTGTGATGCGGATTGGGCAGGAGACCGGAATGACAGAAAGTCTACCACCGGCTATTGTACTTTCATAGGAGGCAACCTGGTTACATGGCGAAGAAAGAAGCAGAAGATTGTATCTTGCTCAAGTGTCGAGGCAGAATATATGGTAATGAGGAAGCTCACTAATGAATTGGTATGGCTCAAGGGACTTCTCAAAGATATGGGCATAGAATCCAAGGATCCAATAACAATGCATTGTGACAACCAAGCGGCCATACACATTGCATCAAACAATGTGTTCCACCAAAGAACCAAGCACATTGAGGTGGATTGCCATAAAATTAGGCAAGTTGTAGAACAAGGCATTATACTACCGTGTTACACAACAAGCTCGGATCAGTTGGCCGACATCTTTACCGAGGCAGCAAGTAGTCAAGTTTGTGAGTTCATCCATGGGAAGTTAGGACTCACAAACATTATCCAAGAGTAGCTTCCCTTACCGTGAAACTTTGTACTCTTTTTCCTTTTGAGAGTTTTGTCCCAAGTGGTTTTCTCTCTTAACGTTTTAATGAGGCAAGACCTTCACAGTTCAAAGTTCAACTAATCACCTCGGTTGAAGTTGAAGGGGAGTGTTGAGTTTTGGTACTCATAAGCCAAAACCTTAAGAAGAATAGAAATGAAGCAAAAATGTGGAAGGAAAGCTGTCAGAACCATGCGGAGTATACTAGACGAGAAACCAGTCCGGATTGGGTAATTTGCGCATGGTTTATCAGAACCATGCGCACAAGTTTCAGTAGCATGACTCTCGGCCATAACTGGCGGTCTATCTATGAGACCAAGTGCATTTGGACTACCTAAGGAAGATAAAGACCTTGGAAGAAGAAGAGGAGTTAGAACGGTAAGTTAGGACGAGTGTCTTGCAGGAAGAGATTATGCGTATGGTTTACCAAAACCATGCGTATAATTCCAAGAAGTGGACACTCGACCTTAACTGGCGATCTATCTGTGAAACATGGTGATTCTGGTTCATCTAAGGAGGACAAAGGCTTAACCAAAAGAAACAGAGTGAGATCAGACAGTTTGGACGAGTGGCCTGAAGAAGAGAAATCTACGGATGGTCCATCAAACCATGCGAGAAAATTGCCGAAGGATACCAAAAGTGAGACTCTCGGTTAAAGTGAGCTTTCTCATTCTAGAAGTTGTTTTACACGTGCTGAATAAAGAAATGAATGTTCTAGAATGAATAAAGTAGTCGTTGGATGAGGCTTTGGCCGAGAGTCCACATTTCCGTCTAGATACACGCGTGGTCCCCTCCGGTACGGACCGTACACGCATTTTCTCGGGTGCTTTATGATTTTACGCTGAGAAACTTTTCTTTCACTGCATGTAATTATTTTTATTACCACTTTAGGGCATTTTAAGGTTTCTATATATGTAATGGACCGCCGCCTTCAGCATAATAAGAAAGTTTGATTCTTTCTCTCAAAACTCTCTCTCTTTCTTCTATACTTCTTACTCGCTAGGCTCAAATCCGCCATGGATTCAACTTCATTCTCACAAAAATCTTCACAATAATGCGCGTGCCTTCCCATTATTACCCAACTGCTTGTTGATGTATTGGAAGACTTGATGAGTACGAAAGCCATTCGGTTGTTCGTAGATCTGGACCCAAAAAGAAACTGCTTACATGTAGTCAGGGGAGTGACGGTGAGTCCACCGATCCATCACCACCATCCAATCCTTGAACGTCCATGGACAGTGTTCCAGTACAAACAAGAGATGATGTTCTTCAGTAAAGTAGAACTGAACCGTTCCATCGTCATTAATATGTCCTTGCACGCGGTCATGCAATCTCCAGGCCCGAGGGAAAGTGTTTTTCATCCCCAATAAGTTCTGATTATCTGGATGAACACTTCTAACCAGTAAACTTAAGCGATTGTCTATGTCCAGTCGCTAGCGAGTATCAGCAGTGAGCCTAATCGGCTGCTTGTGTGATCTGATGGTCAACTGTTGCATGTGTTTCCAAAGTTCACCTTCCATCTTCAAAAAGCAAAAGAGAGAGAGACACAGATTAAGGTCGATGAAGAAGAAAACAGACGAGAGTAATAGATGAAGCCATTAGATGAGAAAAGATAAATAGAGAAAGAGCATTGGAAGCTGGGATCGCATACAACGAATGATTAAACCTACAAGAGGAAGCTAAACCGTCTTCCGAAGTAGGGTAAATGAAGAGTCACCGTACTTGAGAAGCTGTAGGAGAGAGTCTTTGGTTCAACAGTTAACAATATCATTGTTTAAAGTGGTGGAAAGCTGGTTAATGGTTTTTTCATTATTCCACAAATTTCATAAATATATTTCAAACTATTCCAAAGGTCTTGATAAACAATGACATGTGACATACCACATAAAATGTTAGGAATTTTCTAGCATAACCAAACATAGATTTAGAGGTGTATGTTAAATGCAGCCATTGGCCCTGCTTTCTAGGCTTGAGAATCCTCACGAGGGATTGACATAAGTTCATGAACCCCAACCAAGCTATGTATCACAGGGATGTTAAAGTAGTGTCATGATGGCATTACCACCCCCTCATAATCGTATTTGTATGGAGACATATATTTTATGCAGAGTCGTGTTCATGTTAAAGAAGAAAAAATATTGGTGTAGGGCATCAATTTAAGGAAAAAATTGTTTTGTTAATATTACTATGGAATTATCAATAATTTATATGATATATTTGTATTATAGAATTTCCTTCAAATCGCACTAAAAATTGTTTATATATCAAAAATATCACACAGTCTATTATGTTCCACTAATACTATTTATTTAATGTACAAAAAACTCTTTTACCCTTATTTAATTAAAAAAATTGTTAATGATCAAATACGACAAAAAAATCAATGACAATTTCTGCGCTATCGGAGAGACAAGAAATAGCGGAGTTGATGGAGAAAGTTTCCGCCACCGTCAATGCCGATGAACTCACTCGAGATTTTCTCCTCTTTGCGAGCCGAGATTACCAATCTAAGAACGAGAGCTTTCTAGAATTTGTGATTGAAATGGAAAATAAGAATGATATAAATCCTTTCTAGTAGTTTACCGAAAACTCTAAGAAAGGGAATCAAAGGCCTGAGTGATGATCTAAGAGAGAGAGAAATGATCCTCACAAAGAAACGATGACTCACACAAGATCCAAAATACTACCAGAAAAGTAGAGGAGAGAAGATGATGAAAATTATATTCTGATTGATTCTTAATTAAAGCTGGAATGTTGCTTTAAATCGTACGACATAAACATTACGACCGATTCATAACCGGTTTACATTTATTGAAATTAAAAATTAAAACAGAAGTAAACCATGATTGATATCCCTCTAGCAATACTCCCCGCTTGAGAAGATTCTTGTCCTCAAGGATCAAAATCAGGAAATTTTGCAATGAAATCCTGGTAATACTCCCACGTAGCTTGATCCGGTGTCCCTCCACGCCATTGGACCAGTAACTTAGTCACTGCTTTGTTGTGATGTTTAACCATCTTCTTCTCCAGTATGTATTCTGGAAATTTGGTGTTGCCCAAATCCAACATGTACTAAGGCAGAGTAGGTGCAGAAGTCGGTGGATTAGGACATAGCTTGAGTTGGCTTACATGGAACACGTTGTGGATGAATGCAGAAGCCGGAAGCTCGAGCTTGTAAGCCACATAACCAATGACGTCAATAACCTTGAAAGGACCAAAGAAACGTGGTAACAGCTTGTGAGGAGTGGTCCTGTTCTTCATAGAATGTTTACAATACGGTTGTAATTTCAGATAAACAAAGTCTCCAGTCTTGAAAGAACGTTCAGAGCGGTGAGAATCTGCATGCTGTTTCATTCTATTTTGAGCTCGTAAGAGATGAAACTTCAGCATGTTTATGATTTCCTCACGTTTCTGTAAGCTCCTATCAACCAGAGAAGAAGAGCTTTCTCCAGGTAAATATGGCAAATGCAAAGGTGGTACCTGGCCGTAGATGATCTCGTGTAGTACCAATCGTTGTGTGAAAGGTTGTATTGTACCACCACTCTGCTAGCGGTAACCATTTATACCAGGAACTCGGTGTGTCGGAAGTCATGCAACGAAGGTAAGTTTTGAGAGTTTTGTTAGTCACTTCTGTCTGCCCATCCGTTTGGGGATGATAGGCAGTAGAATAACGTAGATCAACACCATGAACTCTGAATAATTCACGCCAAACATCGCTTAAAAACGTTGGATCCCGATCACTGATGATGTCTTTTGGCATCCCGTGAAGCTTGAAGACATTGTTGAGAAAAGATTGTGCCACTTCCAGAGCCGTATAGGGATGAGACAAGCCAAGAAAGTGGGCATTATTACTCAAACGATCAATGAAAACAAGTATGCAATGTTTACCTTCCGAAGGTGGGATTCCCTCGATGAAATCGAGCCTGATGGATTCCCAAACACCTTGTGGGACTGGTAAAGGTTGCAGAAGACCCGGCTTGGCAGCAAGGTTGTATTTGTTGTGTTGACAATTTCCACAATTTCGGATATACTGTTGTACTTCCAACTTCATCTTAGGCCAAAAGAATAGAGATTTAACACGATGGAGATTTGCATCTCTACCCGAATGGCCACCAACAGTAGAATCGTGT
>OVAV01001591.1:0-12923 GCA_900406375.1 Iberis amara
TTGTTATTCCGCGCCAGAAGCTTCATTCAAAGATAAAAATCAAAGGGGAATCAACCAGAATCGTGTCAATAAAGTAGGAAGATTAAACTAAAAACATGTTCTACGTTGAAAAATATTTATTTCCCATAAAATCTTTCGGGTACGTTATACCCGGTAGAGTAAACTCGAGTAATACAAAAGATTAAAATTACCCACCCGGCTCATACCCTATATTATTTTACAAAAAATAGCCAGACTTATGGGCCTAACATTTTGATAGGTTAGCAGGTACCCGTTGGGTTTCTTACCCAATATTAACATTCCTAGTTATGGATGGTAAAAAAATCCATTACTATTCTAGGTGATGGAAAATTTATCAAAAATTTCTGATGTATCTTTGATGAGGTTTTCTGGTCAACTTTCCGATGGAAACCCTTTGGTAATTTTTTTTATAATTGTGGGAAAACGGGGGAGGGGGGTTTGGACAAAAAAAATTTTAGTTAGATATATAATGCGTAAGAATTTCATCAAAATTTTGGGATAAAATTTCCAATGGATGTGCAGATTAATTTTTAATTATATAATTATTTTAGTTAATTAATAATTTTAATAATGAAATAAAATACATTGAAAATATTAAATTAGAATTAGTAATATGAAATTTGAAATAATTATATTCGAAAAATCAAGCGTAAGAATTAAAATAAAAAAAATCAACATATGGTTTTGAAACATGACTAAAACTACCTAATCTACTCATGAGACGATCCAAGTTTTTATGTATTTAAACATGCTTTTGGACATTCTTTACCTAAGTTTTTTTTCTTCCTGGAGTTGGTGTTTTCAACTATAGTGAAGGATTCTTCACCATTTTACCTTTTAATTATACACTTTGATTTTCTTTTTCTCTTCTTTCTTCTAGTTCTTGCATGTTATGTCTTAAATCTTGAGATTCTTGATTTAGACTTGGATTATTGAGATTGATGCTTAGATTTTGGTGATTTCGGTTAGATTAATATATATGTTTTATGATAATGAGGTTTTAATGTTTGTTTACGTTTGAAATGACAATCTTGTTCATAGAAAATTTTTAGTCTTGAAGGTGTTCAATGAAATTCTACAAAGAACCTAATATTGAGTTAAACATATTTTGCCTAGGCAAGTAGTTGATTATGGTGTTTTGTGAACTTATGAGCATATTTATAATGCATGCTAATCAAATAATATGTACATAATAATTGATCCATGGCTTTGATTGGTATTTTGATTAATTGCATGAAAATGTGTTAGTTTTGTTTGTTTCTCTAGTTTAGTCATTTACTTGAGTTGCTATTATTAGCCTTTAGAACATTGTCTACCGGTATCTTGATTTTACAACTTCCTAAATTATGATCATTTTGCATTCATCTTTGGTTTGATTTGTTATTGGATCCATTCTATATTATGACTTCTGTTGTTGTGAAATGATATTTTTTTTTAGTGTTAGATCCTTCAATTGGAGTACTTAAATGGTAGTTTTGATTTGACAACTTGATCTTAGATCATTAGACAATACATTTTTTGGGTGGTGCTTTGCATGCCTAGCCAACAGAAGTTAATGATTTAGGATGCTTAGTGGACTTGATAGGAATTGTTACGTAATGCTCATTGGTTGTCGAATAGCAAACATGAGTTTATGGTAGTTAGGTTATTGATGAAGTCATTAGTGTCACAAAGTGTAGTAGGATATGCTTGAACTCATCAATTGCATTGTTGTATAATTGTTGATGGATTCTCTTGATGGTTAGGTCTATGATCAATTATTTTATTCTTTGGTTCCCTCTTTTCTTTGCATTTTATTCTTAAAACAAAAAACCCTCATAAACGTTCCTCTAGCTTAGTTTGATTTTCAGAGTTTAGTAAATTTTAGTCCATATGGTTTTGATACCATATATTCTATAGTGACCGCCTTATTCTTGAGGTAGCTAATAGAAAAAACAAGATTTTGAACTTTGAAAATAGTGAAAAAAAATTTCTATCAAGTCTTGGCGCCGTTTTCGGAAACAAAACGATCGCTATTGGAGGTAGGAATTTAATTAATTCTAGAGCCTTTTCCTTTTGTTTGCCAATCTTATCAACCTTTCCTTGTGATCATGTTATGATAAAATATAAAACAATAAAAATGAAATATAATAACTTATAAAATATACGATAATATATTATGTTTACTATTTTTGAACCAAATTTTCATATATAAATTGTTATGTATATATCTGTGAGATTTTAGATTTTGTTTAAGATATTAATATATTGATCAAAATATTTTATTTATAAATATAACATTTAAATTTATATTTTGTAGTATTGAGCTTGAAATTAGAAAGTGAATGATAGAACTCTTTCTTGTCTCTCACTCTCGTGCGTTTGAACTCCTTCTCTGCTTCTTTCCTCCGCCACTGGCATTCGGCTTCACCGCTGGCGCTCAACGGCCCTAATTTGTTCTTTTCTTGGTTTTTCCGGTATCGTTCTCCTCTCTTTTTACCTTATCAAGCTGATCTGGTTGTTCTTCGCTCCATGTCCTTCTCTCGTTTCTTCACCCAGGGTGATTGCCTTGTCGTATCTCATTCTCGTTTGGATGGCAGATCTCATCGCATCCAGCTTTTTCTATTGACGATTGCCTCCAGCGGACAATAGCAGCGACAGAAGGCTTGTGGTGAGTGGATCTGGTCGGCGGTTGCATGCACTGGTCAGCTTACCTCTCTCGGCGGTGATTTCTGGAAATTTGACCAAGTGGTTGGTTTGAGTGGGGCTATGGCGAGGTGGGTCTGTCTTTATGCCGATGGGATGCGGTGGGTTTTGGTTCCAGATACGACGATGGATAGTGGGCCATCACGGGATTCATATGCTCGGCGGCGAGGAGTGGTGTTTTTGACTCTCTGGTGGCTTATCGGGGTGATTATTGTTCATTGGCGACTCTGCATAGGTGATGCACGGTGGGCGGTGAAACTGCGTGAAGCATCTCAAGCAAGATTTTGGGTAGTGTTGCATTGGACACGTGTCCATGTTGATATACACCGGATCTTTACTTTACAGCTGGTGTTATTTTGTTCTATTTATATATGGTTTAGTTGTAATGTACTAAGTCCTTTTTGGTTTATTTTGTCATCATTATCTTTGTATTAATTTTAGGGGTGCAACAGTTATGGGACATATTTCTTAATAATATCGCATGTTTCAGTTTCCTACTGATAATCAAGGGGTTAGAGGAAAGCAAATGTTTAGTAGTTCAGAATTTTCTAGAATACGTTCTCTTGTTTCGGCAATTCTTCTTTGGTTAGGAGTCATATCACCTCGGGTATGAGGTCATTTATTCTGAATGGGTTTCTTTCTTCCTCGTTATGGGAAATCATGTACCTTGTAATGGGTTGTACTTTCTAAATTAATGCAATATACATGATGACAAAAAAAGAGCTTAATATTAGAAGTGTCATTAATGAAAAAAATTATCACTAAAACTATTGATTTTTTTAACACCATTGGTATAAAAAAAAATTTGTGCATAATCATTCTAGATGGATCACTTTACCCATCCTCTCTTTATATAGTTCCTCATTTTCCCGGACGAGACCTTCATAGCAATACTCCTATTCTTCCGGTAAGCAAAGATGATCCCGACGATTGTTGATGAAATCTTCAGCTCTCCAATTTTCATTAGAGTCGCAAGATCCAATTGAGTTCGAATAGTTGGCGTCACACTGGATTTTCTTCAAAGTCACTAAGGTGATTATTTAGTCCACGAGACGTCGATTTACTAGTAAGTATGACCAACAGCTAGAGATGGAGGACAATAAAACCTCAAAAAGGCATACCTCAGAGTTCTCCAAATCACAGTACAAAGGCGTGTGCTAAGAAAAGAATGATGGCTTTCTCGGTTTCTCTTCCTCTAATGATATCGTCTCTAAGACTTTTAGCATAATTTAATGATAACGATATTCCTTTTTGGGATAAAATGTGAATTTTCATTAACCAAAAATCATAGATACAAAAGGTAAAAAGCTTAGAGTTTCTAATAAGTCTAATAAGTTCTAAAAGAGCCAAAATATTGATTTAACGCCCGGTCACCTAATCCAAAAGGCGAACCCAAGAAAAAAGAGGAAAAGGCTAGGCCAAGGAAGCACTCTTCCTGACTTAGCAAAAGACTTACTAAGCACGCCTAAGGCAAGGAAGGGCCCACCAATCGAAAAAGACCCACGGCCCACTAGAGTAGAGAAGGGCACTGCCAAATCTTAGCCAATTGATCTGTAGTCACTACAAAGTAGGAAGAGGAGCCACCGCACTCGCCTGTAACCAAACCGGGCACCGAAACTGGAGAAGACACCGAGGAAATGATGAGGCTGACCAACCAGCACTACAGACCCAACCTGAAGAACTCCTATGCCGATGAGAAACTAGCCACCCACGGAGGTCTTAGGCGGTGACTCAAACCGCGGTGGAGACCCGTTGTGCCTAACGCCACTACAGCGACAAGGGAAAACGAGCTAGGAAAAAGCGAGGAGAGAACAATAGAGACCGTCCCGCGCACGAAACTACGAATAACTTCAGCTCATAGGAGGAGGAGGGTTAGAAACAAAGGCCCACCACCGGAGACAAGAAGGAGGGCCGACGGAATGCACTAGAACCACCTAGGGAGACGAAGGGACCTTGGTCGGACTGAATCTAGGATTATCCTCCACCGAGACCTAGGGCAACTGAAACCTTGACTCGCCAGAAACCTAGGCTTGAGAGCTCCACCCGCTAGTGACGAGGCTATGCCGAAGAATCAAGTGGTATTGATGAAAACCGGACGGACGACATTGGTGGCTAACTAGAGCCACCACTAGCGCCGATGGAGAGTGATGTAAGCGGTTTGATCAGAAGAATAGGATCGGTTGTCTTTATCTCTCAAAACTCTCCTTAAAAAACTAGATATGATATCTAGAAAAGGATGAGGGGAGAGATTTTTTTATTCTCGATAACGATAATTTTATTGGTTTAGTTCATAAACACTGTAATTTAATACATAGTTGGTTGCCAATCACGTTCAAGTCTCTCTAAACTTCCTCGTCTCCCTTCTCTCCTCTCATACTCACCACACTTTCGACCTTGCTTTTTTTTTTTTTTGCAGATCGCGGCCGGCTTTACGCCGACATCATGCTTTTGTATATACAAATTTAGTTTTATTATATTTTGTCTCATCGTTTTTGTTTTTTGGTTGCAGGTTCTCCTCTCCGTTCTTTTTTTTATTTTGACCTCCTTTTTTTCTGATCTACGCCTTTCTCCTCCGCCCTCGCCACTGCTGTTCATCTTGGTTATTGGTCAATGTCGGTTGGTGTTGTCGATGTCGGGATGTTGTGGCTAGTCCTCAAATCCAAGTGCCGCTCTTTGTCGATGTAGTCCTCACCATCTCTTTGCCTGCATGCATTTGCTAAGCTCTTGGTGCACTTATACGTGTTCGACATAATGGTGTTATGAAGGATGCAACGGCGGTCATTTCGAGAGGTTTGTAGGCGATGGGTACTCACGGCGCAGTGAGTTCACATATTTTCTAAAAATGATGTTCTCCGACGACTCTGAGAGTCGATGACTTTTCTATGCCGCTTCTTGTTCTTGCTGCGGGCGGACTGAATGTTCACCACGTGGTGTTTTCAGCATTGCACGCGTACACTTCTAAAACTTCTAGAAGAGAGAATTGGGTCTCTTGAGTTTCTTGAGCGGAATGAACATATTGGTTCTATTGGGCTGTTAATATTTTGTTTGTATTTTGTGTATTTTATCTTTATAAACTTTGTCAATCGGGATATACTAGGTTATAGAGAACATCTCATTAGGATAAACTTTATCCTTACGATCCTCGAATCGGTTTTTATTTCTTCTGATGGGATCATAAGGGCTAAACCAATCCTAGACAATAATTTAGATGATGAAATCCCTTCGTGTGATATGTTATTCTCCTTCTATGGAGTATCAGTTTATCTTAGTTTTACAGGTTATAGTTTTAGATTAATTAAAATGGGTTATTTTTTTGCCTTTAGTGGGATAAATTGTATCTTATCATATAACATAAAAGATTTATTTTATACTGGAGTGTATCTCCAAAAACGACAATAACATAATAGAATGAAAGAGTGATCTTATCCACTAAAGATCTTAAAGAAGATAAAGAAAACAACTTGCTTTTTTCACTCACATCTTGAAACAACGTGTCGTGTCGTAGCCATGCAATGTTGCCACACTATTCCATTTGGTCTTCGTGTCTGGTCTCTTTGTCTCCTCACCGTTTTGTCTAAATCCAATTTCATTAGTGATATGTATGTATATAACGGCAAAGAGAGTAAATATTGAAAGTCAAAAACTTTCTCTGTGTATTTTGTTTTGATAGACAATGGAATTGATAAACGATTTCCTCAATCTAACTGCACCTTTCTTCACTTTCTTTGGTCTCTGTTTCTTCCTGCCACCGTTTTATTTCTTCAAGTTCACGCAGTCTCTTTTGTCGACCATTTTCTCGGAAAATCTTTATAGGAAAGTTGTTCTAATCACTGGCGCTTCCTCAGGCATCGGCGAGGTTTGTTATTAATGTCTTTAATTATATAACACCTAAGAAAATAAGAGGTAATAAGAATCTAAATATGTAATGAATGTATCATCAGCAATTGGCATATGAGTATGCAAGTAGAGGTGCATGTTTAGCCCTGACGGCTAGAAGGAAGAACCGTTTGGAAGAAGTGGCAGAGATTGCTCGTGAAATTGGATCTCCAAATGTTGTCACAGTTCATGCTGATGTCTCCAAACCTGATGATTGTAGACGACTCGTTGATGAGACTATCACCCATTTTGGTAGATGTAAGTTACAAAGGCCCTCTCATTAGATAGCTTATCGGTGTCGAAATCATTTACAGTTACTATTCTGGTGTTTTTGTACAGAAAAGATTTATTTCTCCATAGGAGACTTTATTTTATACGATCGTTTATAGATCGTTCATAAAAATGTGTAAAATAATAAACACTAAAAATAATAAAAAGAAAACTTAAAGGGTATATATGTACTAGTGTAAATTTATTTTACCGACCTAAATTAAATAATTCACCAATTCACAAAGTTAACTAAATTCTGTTGGTTAAAATGACTACCCGTAGTAGAATATGTCATTCACCTCTCAATTCCAAATTCCCAACTAAAGAACATTGGCTTTGCTTTGGTCTTGCAGTGGATCATCTAGTGAATAATGCCGGAATATCGCAGATTTCAATGTTCGAGAACATTGAAGAGATAACAAGAACAAAATCAGTTTTGGTAATGGAAATAACTGTTGTGATCTTAAAGATCAGCCATCCATTTACCGTTAGTTGTACTCTTTATCTTTGAATAAATGTTTGTGATTTATTAGGATACTAACTTTTGGGGGTCAATTTATACAACTCGTGCGGCGCTTCCTTACCTTCGACAAAGCAATGGTAAGATTGTAGCAATGTCTTCCTCTGCCTCATGGCTAACCGCTCCAAGGATGAGCTTATACAATGTAAGTCAATAATATACCTCTTTGGATCAACTTTGTCACCAAACGCTTATATATGGTAACTTATTAGGCAAGCAAAGCAGCTGTACTAAGCTTCTTTGAGACATTAAGAATTGAACTTGGTGGCGATGTGCACATTACAATCGTAACACCGGGCTATATCGAATCCGAGCTTACACAAGGAAAATATGTCTCTGATGACGGCGAGTTAATAGTCAACCAAGACATGAGAGATGTAAGTTAAAATTTAACTTGTAGTGATCTATCACATTGTAGAAATAGTTATGTGGTTGAACTTTTCATTCCCAAAACTAGGTTCAAATAGGAGCATTTCCGGTAGCATCAGCATCAGGATGTGCAAAGGGGATAGTGAACGGTGTGTGCCGGAAACAGAGATATGTGACGGAGCCTTCTTGGATGAAGGTTACATACCTTTGGAAAGTGTTCTGTCCGGAGTTGGTTGAGTGGTTGTGCCGGCTATTGTTCCTTACTGGAACTGGTGCGTCCGAGGATAATGCACTTAACAAGAAGCTCGTGGACATTCCTGGTGTACGTAGTGTCCTTTATCCGGAGTCTATCAGGACTCCGGAAATCAAGGCGAAATAGAATATAGTGATATAATAACATATAAGATCAGTTGGAAATAATAAACGAAGAAATGGGTAACAATGTAGGTTTTGTTTTTATGAATGTACTTATGATTGTATATGTTTTACTGTTTGTTTGGTTCTGTAAGAATAAGGGTTACATATGTGCCAAGATCAGGAACCACACGGCCGAGGGAATCCGACTTCTATTAGAGGATCCAACATCAAACTTAATACTATAATTTATGTTAAATTTATTAGTTTATGTAATTATACTTTTCAAGTGAATTAGATTCATAACTTATGAAGTTAACTAGAAGAGGTGAATGTTCAAATGGTACCAGATGAGATGCCAATACCTAGGGAGCCGTGGCTTGGTTGTGGGCTTAGTTTAAAGAAACTCGTCGACCAACAAGAAAATTCAAACTTGAATCGTGGGAGAAGTTTCAAAAGCAAATAATGTAGAAGCTTTCTTCCTTGCAATTACGAGATAATCTTGAATATAGTACGGTCGATGAATATGCAATTGATTTTTCTTTTGAGATGATTGCGCAGACTATACTTCTCGAAACTAATGACCAATTGGTTTTTTGGTTCATTGGCAGATTGTCTTCAACTAATAATGCCTATACAACAGTTATTGGAAACAGAATTGCCGCCATTACGAGACACTCAACACCGCATAGATGTCCCAACCAATGTCAACCAATGTTGCCTTACCAATCGTCTAGCATTACCGTATGACGGCATGATTCTTATCGAAGAGCTCTTGGTTACGGGATATGTATGTCAAGGCTTAGGTTCCACTGTTGTTCAAGCATTGCTTATTCAAAAAACTAAATAAATAAAAATAAAGCAATTTGGGGACTGTCGAGATGTGGGAACTGAAATCCGTGCTGTCGATTTTCGTTAGTTACGGAAAATCAGAGAGAACCCTAATTTTTCAGAGATCCCGGATTTCTGTGACTCAAACACGAACAAGATCATAATACGAAATAAGCATTAAAAGTAGGAGATTTAAAGAATACGAAAGAGGGCAGAAAATGTTTCTTATTCCGAATCGTATGAGCATGTTATAATCAGATGATATTCTTGGCTACAAGAACTGTTGGCGAGTATCCTAGATCTAACAGCAGAGACTGATAACCTAATTGAGTCGTGGCTCGCTAAGAACGGAAAAAATAGTCTAGAGCCCTAAATTTCAGTGCAAAGAATTGAACGTGTCCCTGCTCTTTCTCTTCATCTCATATATAGGGTTCAGGGTCGGTCCTTCTTCCTTTTCCGTCTTTCGTTCTTCCGTGGAAATCTTCCTTTTCCTGTCTTTTCTTCTGCGAAAATCTTCCTTTTTTGGATTCCTTCATTTTCTTCACGGCTTGCGAGACAAGCACGACCGTCATTGCGTTTGGGCTGGATTCTCACCTGGAAACATAAGTGGGCCGTCATCGTATTTTCGGCCTCGTTGGGCCGTTTTACAGGTTTGGCAATTTTACGACTTATCGGAAAATCCAGCCTTTCCCGCGATGATACGATAAAGACTTTGCGCAACGATAATATTAACCGTATAAGTGAGATAACGTTGGCATTTAAGTTAGCCGTTATCGTTTCATATGATTGATAGCTACGGGCACGTCCCTATGACCGTTCCGAAGAATGATGGTTTTAATCGTATAGTCAAGCCAACCTTAGACTTTTGGCTAAACGTCATCGTTTTTTACGATCGACTTCATACAGAGAGATTTCACGATTCTTTCGCAAGTCGTAGGAGATAATCGTGTAGTCGAGGTAACATCGATGTTTTAGGATAATCGGAACCGCTAGCATCGACGGTTGTGAGACATCGATTTCGTCGTGACCGTCTTTGACCCCGACAGTTAGTCCCACAACTCACAAGAATCATTGGAATGTTCTTGTGAGGTATTGAGTTAGGCAAGTTTGGCGAGTTAGGCAGAATTGATGGTTCAAAAGTCTGAAGGTCAATAGTAAAGAATTTCCCTATAAATTTGAGAATTTACTTTCTAAACTTCACTCATCCACTTTTCAAGAAATTTTCAATGGTATAAAATCTTTACTCTGTCAAATCTTTTGTTGTTTTCCCATTTTCATTATGAATTCCAATGTGGGGGTTGATGCGAACGCATTGCCGTCAAAACATATCGTTCCCAAGATGGGGGCGTTGTACCAAAAATCGAGTTCCTAAGACACTCGATCGACCCGGATGAGGTAGAGGCATATTGGCCCGAAACATGCAGTATGGAGGCTCTGCCTCCCGAGTCGCGGTGTCCGCTGAAGCCTAAGTTCGGCACAAACGTTAGCAGCCCGAGCAATTGCCGAGCGTCCTTCTTGAACACTATTCGAGAATTTTATAGAGTCTCGGGAAACATGCAGTTTCGGTTAACTGTTCACGGGGAAGAAGCTAATTCTCCGCCTCGCGGTTGGTTTACCTGCTACGAGGCGCAGTTATTACATTGTCGGCTATGGTTTCCCATTCTGGGAGTTATAGTTGAGTTTTTGGATCAATATGGCTTGTCGATCGGCCAGATTTTACCGCGCGGTCTCCAGCACCTCATTGGAATCTTAGTCATACGCTATGAGCGAGGGATGGATTTGGACACCAATTGCCTTACGACACTTCTTCATCCGAAGGGTTCGGATTCGACGCTCCAGTATTACCTGGCGTCGCAGAATTATATGGCGATCATCCAATCGTTCTAATCCAACATTCATGGTTGGAGAAGACGTTATAGGCAGGAATGGGGTCTGTTTTAGGCAGGAATGGGGTTTGAAGGGTACTATGGTCGGATGTTTGAGTCATTTTCGGTAATCCGATGCATAACGTATATCTTTGTTTTTGCGCAGTCGTCAATCTTCTTCCTCCGCATCCGCAAGATCTGTATATCGTTAGGGACCTTCTCAGAGGCGGTCCGCTTCATTGGGGTTATTTCTTGCTGTAACAAGTTCGAAATGCCGTTGTCGTAGAAGAAGTAGAACCAACGAAGGACAACTTCACCCCATACGAGATGCCTCCTACGAGGGATAGAGAGAGGTCTTTGAGGGATGTGAACGCTGCTTTTAATGTGGGCGGTTCTGTCCATGTTGGGGGAGGATCGCCTCCCGGGGTGTGTTTGAATGATTTCAACGGTTTGAGCCATATCTCGATACCGCCGTTCAGAGATGATTTCTTCTATTTCCCGAGCGTTGCGCCCGCATAACCTCCTGCTGCATAAGGGGTTGTGAGGATGAAGGAATTCGCCGAGGCTTTGCGCCAGTGCATGGGGGTTAGTTTTTACTTATACGATTTTGTTTTCATGGAAGTTTTCACTAACTTTTTGACGAGATTTCGACACGGTCTCCATGCGTTGGACGAGGCTCTCAGGACCTGTAATGTGGAGGCACGAACTAGGTTCAAGGCTGAGAGACTTGAAGAGGAGAACTCTCGTTTGAGGAGAGAGATGGACGAGCTGGCGCGGAAGCAAGCGTCCCAAATTCTCCGTGCGACCAGGCAGGATAAGCGCGAAGTTTTTTCGATCATGGTGGATCGTTCAACTCGCTTTGAGGCCTGTTTTGATCGACTGGAGCAAACGCATCAAACCGTCGAGAATTGGCGGGAGTGCGGCGGATCTGTGGGCGCCTTGTTTCCCAATCTGATTACCTGTACGACCTCGAGATGAAAAAGATGTCCATGTATACGTATGCGTTCCAAAATGCGGAGTCTCTGATCCCTCCGATCAAAGCGAAGATCCGGGAATGCTAGGCCTCGATCCCTGTTTCTCCAGAATTGGAGAAAGCCGGGACAGCGGCGCGCAATGAAAAGGAAGAGGTGGAGCAGGATCTAAGACTGTTCGGTGGTTCGTGTTCATGTTATTTTGATCCCGGCCTGTAAGGAGCGTGGGTTCGTATAAAGGGAGTATGTTCCCTGTTTTGTTAATTATTTTGGTCAATTATGGCCGTTTTTAGCTTAGTAGAATTGGCCGTTGGTGGCTTTGAATCCTTGTCTCTCTGCGGCTTTTTTGTAAGTGACGCTTATGTGAATATATGGTTTAGTTATCGAGACAAAACTACGAGTAGTCAATTCGTATTCCGTTCTATGATTTGTCGCTACGTTCGCTTATCCATTTCGGTTGCGAGTCTTTCTGAAAATCTAATTTCCGAGTCATGTGGATTTGCGTGCGTGAACGACGAGACAAGTTTAGGGATCTCGTATCGGTTTGATAGACAAAATGTTAGAGACCATTGTGTTGGTTTAGGGCAAGACCTTGGTATATTCTCAGTGTTAGGGCGTGCGGCGACTATTCCAACTTTCGTATCCCGTTTGTGATTTCAACCAGATTCCGTTTCGATATTGGAATCTGCGATTAACTCGCGTCGATAGGAAACCGAGCATATCTCCGAAGACAGTTTTTAAGTCGTTCGGAAGTGCTGACCAAAATTTTGGTTTTTATACCATTGTTATCCTTGTGTCGAATGTGTGAGAACCGACCTTAGGAAAGGTTAGGTGACTACTTCGTCTGTCAGGGCCAATCAATGGGTTCAATACTGGAGCGAGTGTTTGCTCATTTTAGTTTTGAAGTATATGTAGACTGCGTTTGTACGAGTTCGAAAGTTTGTTTTCGGAAGTTCGCAACGTCTCGCTTTTCCGAAATGTCTTTTTTTGTTCGAAGATTTTGCATTTTAGAGTGTGCTTGAGAGATGTTCCTGCGGTTCGTTGAAGGGTGCTTATGCGCTTCTGAACGAGGAAGTTGTTTTAGTCGGATTTTGTTTAAGAGAGTTTTCGTATGATTTCTGTTTCTGGGTTGTACGATGATTTTTGTCTGTTACTTAGGCG